>JAMAIG010000003.1:0-98885 GCA_023629715.1 Taiozyma sp. PG4208
AGAATCAATCTCCAAGAACTGGGTTCTACCAAACTTGTCTGCTGCTTATTTGGGTAAAACTTCAGATTCACTTTTGGTACTTGGTAGGAATTCCAACAAGATATTAGTCATCAACATGGATGGTTCAAGCGACCTTCATTACCAAATGCCATCCACTGCCATAGCTAAATCACTGTTACCAAATTTCATCCCCTTGGATCCCGTGTCTGAGATCACTATTAGGAACAAGAAAGTCGTGAAGTACTCACCATTATCTCAAGTTGAAATTGACACTTGCCTACTGGGCCCACCTGTCATATGCAATAGTAAGATTGAGTTTGGGACTTATGACTTCCAACCAGGTGACACTTTCTGGGACATTTATAAGATCTTTGGTAACGAAATTTCATACAAAAGAACAGACTTTGGTAATGGCGATGGAAGAGCTGTCTTTCACAGCAGCCAGGATGACCTAGCGTCTGCTATGAAAGATATTATAATCTTCAACCAACAGTGAATTCATAATAGGACTAGCGTGTCTAGCTTGACTAGCTTTACACACATTCGTGTCACATTAATTACCTGGTTTTCTGTTTACCTTTTGCTTTTTCTACGCCAGGTGGGTTATTAATTATGAACTATGGAAAGATGTTGAATTGATTTTGCTATATTGATTTTCGACGTTTATTAGGATGTGAACTTCATGTATGACTCTCAAGGGGGTTTTTAGATACGTACGATATATTTAAGATGTTTATGAAAGGTGTTTGTACCTTAGATTCGATAGAGCGTAAACCTGCTTAGCCACCGCAGAGCCTAATCTATTTTTTGCCAATTAATTATCCATTGCGAATACAAAGTGGGTAACTGCGTATAATTTCCATCACACGAGTAGTGTCAGATACTTCCAGACAATTTTCAGGTTCTAGCTCAACTCAGGCCACCTATTAATCTTGTAGTTCAGTAGCCTTCATGATATTCTATCGGCTTGGAACTTCCTAATTCAGTGTCCCTCATACGGAAGCAAGAAAAATGAATATGTATAAAGAGGTCGATTCTTAGATCTTAGGAAATGGGTCTCAGCCTCTTAATGATCCATCACAAGGATGCAGTCTCCATACAATCTGACCAGGGACTATGACAAAGCTGCTAACATCATTGCCAGAGCCTTTGACGGTAACGCATTCAATGCGTATGCTGGTGGACGTTGCTCATTAGAAGAGAGCACTGCCGGTTTTAAGACAAGGTTGATCCAATTAGTTACACAAGCAGACACACTTATCGCTGAAGCTGATGATTTCACCTCCATAGCTGTCTGGATCCCACCTGAGCATTTGACTCCCGAGTTTCCAGAGCCTATGGATGATGAATTGCGTGAAACTGAGGAGGGGTTCAAGAGATGTCGTGAAAAGTATCTTCAGGATAGACCTCACTGGCACTTGACCATCTTGGTAAAAGATCCATCCAGAAGCCCCGTGAAGGGGTCCACCAGTAAAACAGTCAGGCCATTTCTAGAGAAGGCTAAGGAACAGGGTGTCCCATGTGTCCTGGAAGCTGTTGATGAGAGAGCCAGAGAGATTTACTTGCATTATGGATTCAAAGAGTACGAGACCATGACTTTTGGTGTTGGGAAAGTAAACGAGCAAGGTAATCCAGATCCAAATGGGAAGGGTGTGAAGGCGTACTACATGATCTATAACTTAGAATAGACAAAAAATCCAACTAGCATTTGACTTCAGATACATCATCGTGAATAATAAACACTACAGAATCACCATGAGAGCTGCTTGTAGTGCATTCTAGTTGAACTGAGGGTGTCCGAGATTTCTCAGTAACTTCTCTATAGAACCGAACTCATCCAAATGAAGGATCTGGCCCTGACATCATTGTAATGTTATTGAATCATCCTCGGATCTCGGCTCGGCTACTGATAAGGGACCCAACCGAGCAACTTGACATAAAAAAAGCCACTCTTTCAGAGCCACCATTGACAGCTGGGCTGGGAAACTATGGAACAAAGCAGAAGTTGGCCAAAGAAGACGCAACTTTCGGAAAAGCAGAGCTCAAGGTTCACACACAATTCTTGACAATGAAGAGCCCCGGGTCTGTGTCCAAGCAACACACAGTAAGGTCCTCGATCGCTTGTGAATTGTGTCGAAAATCCAAGATCAAGTGCCAGAATCCAGGCGATGATTCTCCTTGCGAGAGATGCCTAAAGATCGGATGTGACTGTATCTACAAGCCAAAGGGTTACCAGCAGGTGAGAAGGTCGCTAAAGAAGAACAGAAGCGTATCACTGGCTCCACAGATTGGTAAAGTTTGCCCTGAGTCTAGCACTAAATCGACTAACCACTCTGTCCAAAGAAGTTACAAGAAGAACTATTACAGCACAAGGGTGCTTACATCAATCAAGCTTCCACCGAAGTTCCTTCTCATAAAGGTCATCAACATATTCTTCTCCAATCAATACAACGGTATTTTTCAGTTTCTCCATAAAGAGACATACCTAAAGCACTACGAAGAAAGTAGGATTGACCAAGAATATTTATTAAACATCAACTTAGTCAAAGAACCAGAGTTTGATCCCTTGTTATTATTAGCAATATTGTCTATTTGTGCTAGATTCGAACCCTCAATGGTTGAAATCTATGGTGCTTTCAGTGAAGATAACGACCCTGAAGGGTTTGAACCTTCTTTCAACCTACTACAGTCAGAGATCTCCAATGCTTCTAAGACCCCAAACAACACTTCAAAATATTTTGGCTACTATGCCAGGAACTTGGTCAGTGACATCTTTGATAGGCCGTCTGTCCAGAGGGTTCAGGCTTTGGCTATTTTGAGTTCTCATGAATGGGGTAACTCCAACGCTTCAAGAAGTTATCTATACAATGGAATCGCCGCCAGGATGGCTGTTATTTTGGGCCTGTCCAATCCAAATAGTCTGTGCTACCAAAAGATTGAATCTAATGGTTCGCTATCACAATTTGAGAAGAATGTGAAGCTGGAAAGTATCAGAAGAACGATGTGGTCGGTCTACATGATGGATAGAGCTAATGCAAGTGGTAGAAACAGATCATTTGCAATCAAGATAGATGAAATCCAGATTCCCATGCCTTGCTACGACTTTGAGTTTTCAAATGGCATGAGAACGAACTACCTGAACTATGATGATAGTTTAGTTGTCTTGGCTTCAGAGTCCAGGGAGAAAAATGTCAGTCCACTAGGGTTTCAGATCTTCTTCTTTGAGCTATGGTCAAAAATTGCTAAATGGTGCGGTGAGGATGGTGCTCTGAAAGAGAATCTATCACCTGAGAACAAGAATTCAAACTTCAACAGACTGCATAGTGATTTGAGCATATTAGAAAGCACATTACCCGAGAATCTGAAGTTCAATATTGAAAATTTGAACCACAACATCAAGATCAACAATGTTGAACATTATGGCTACCTGCATTGTCTGATCATGCTATCCAAGATCTTCTTATTTAGAGAGGTTTTCTACCTAAAGAATTCGAAGAATTTGATTACATTTGCAAGTTGGTGGCAGTATACACAAAACCTATTGAAAACCGTTAAAGACTGCTCAAACCTGATAAAAACACTGAAGGCCATTAAACTGATTGTGGATTCTCCATTTTTGGCCTTCCAAATATTTACTAATGCCACCATATGCCTATACTTTGTTGATTTCTCCAATGAGGTGCTACAGAGAGTGATCACTAAGGACTCATTGCTCAAATTGAAGCAAGATTACAAAGAGTTGGGGGATGATAACATTAATTTGCTCAAGAAAAACGTTTGGGCGATAGGTCAGAAGTATTATTCAATCATTGAGGAACTGAACGACAACAACTTGAAACACTATCTATTGGACGATGACTTCAAGAACAAGATCCATGATTATGGGCAAGGTGAAGTTTCAGAACAAATTTATCCTCCACAGAAACCGAACTTTACTAAAGAAACAACACTTGAGAGCAATAGACTTGCAGATGATACATTAAAAAGTCCGAGGTCGACGCCAGTCGCGAGGGCTCTATCACCTGTTGTGGTACAACACAACAGCAATTTGAATGATTTGGTTCAAGTCTTTGGTTATGAAAATTGGGAGATCTTTGATATGGGTAATGTGTTACCTGGCTGGAATAAGGTGATTAGTCCATACTCAACCACATCACTCAACTCATGAGACAAAACACATACACCCAATGACTGGTTTCATTGTTGCATATATCTTAGAATTCGCATGTATTATAACTTAAAATTCATTGTTCTGAACTATCATCGAAGATGTCGGAGTAGATATCGGCTAGACAGGACTCATAATCGATGGTGACCCCATTGTAGACATTCTCATAGTTATAGTAACTCAGACCTTCGAAAAAAGGTTTCAAAGACAACAAGGTATCCACTTCTCTTACACCTAATAGAGCAGGTCTCTTCAGACCTTTGAAATCTGATAATTTGGTTAATACGATTTTGGTTTTTTCGCTATGAGTTTTATCTTTGAATAACTCGTCTTTGTTGGAGATGGTGTCTATCAAACTGATGATATCATAGTTCTTGAAAATGGCATTGATGGTATCAATGATAAAAATCCATTCTTGGAAGTCTTCGAACTTCAAAACCAATAACGTATCCAACAATTTACAAGCAGCCAACAGAGAAGGCATCTTCAACGACCCAAGTTCCTTCTCTGAGGCATTCAGCAATTTTGAAAAGAATCTCTGTAATGAAGTGTAGATGAAAGTCCAATAATCATACAGGTGAATTGATGAGAACTTCAAGATCACAACCCTCAGGATGGTGAAGATTTCCAAGTTCAGCAATGATGATAACTCATCTGAGCCCTGAAGGTTTCGGCCACTTAACAATTCATCGAGCTTATCAAATATCTCTTTCAACAACACAATGTGTTTATCTTTATCGCTAATTAGCAGCAAGTAACTAATCCTTCTTAAGTTCAATAGCTTAGCCAAGTTTTGCTCATTTTCATTCCAGTTGAAGATATTGACAGCTGCACTTGTGGACTGGACGCTTTTCGTTAGCAATTCAGAGATCTTTTCGGTCGCAGTTTCATTTGGGGAGTTGGCATTCGTTTCATCATAACCAAGCCAATGCTTGATGATATCGTTCCATTTTGGTAGCTGATCTATTCTGATCTTGAAAAATTTGGCATCATTGAACACCTCAGAAACCAAGAATTTCAAACTCTTAACACCTGGATAATATGTTACCAAGTCATCCAATAAGTCCAGTTGATATGTTCTGATTTCGTATGGGGAACTCTTGCTCGATTTCACAAAGCTAGAGGCCAAAAAGTTGACTGAAATAGTAGAAACGACAGCACCTTGTTTATCAGCATCTGAAACAATGTACTTGATTCTTGGAACAATGTATCTGATAATATTGATGCACTCTTCTTCATTGGTGAAGGCACTGACAGGTTCTAACTGTTGACTTGAAGTTAAGACATCATCAGCTAATGTTTCCTCCTCTTGACCAATGGTTGTAGATAACGCCAATGAGAGGTCACTATTGTTTTTAGAACTCAAAGCAATAGGCAACGATTTCAAAAAGATATCGTTGGTCTCTCTCTTGACCTTCTTTAGTTCACCAAATTTAGAGTGAGCCAGCTTCTCGGCAATGATGGCGTTAAATTTCAGGACACCCAATGCAATATTCTTTGGGTACGAGTTAATCTCACTAATCAAATATCTTAAGAAGTTAACGGTATCTTGAAAAATGTCCTCTATGGAGTCATCTTGTAATGATAATGTGTAATTGTTTAAGAACTCTGAGACTTCATTGATTGTAGGTTTTGAAGTCGACTTTACACTCAGTTTGAATAACTTGAAGATATGTGGAATCGTCAGCTTAGGTCTTGCACCATCTAAAACATGCAAAAGTTTAAATATTTCAGTTGAATTCGTTTTGTTATTCTGAATCAATGATTTCAGAATTTCAATAGGTTCAAGTTCATACAGAGACTCCAACAGTGTTTTGGATTTGTGTTTCAACTTCATAGCTTGGTACTTCAAGGATAAACCGCCACCTTCATTGTCTTGAGATTCACCATTGCTCTTCAATACAGAATCAGAATCCAACCAAACTCTGGAGCAAGTATGTGTAGTTTTATCGAAGCAGTTCACCAACACACGACGGTTTCTGACAGCAGTTGACTCATCATCACCTTCTTTCTTACCAGAGTCAGCGTTGAAAACATTTGAAACAACACTTGTAAAGAACCCCGAATGACTGGAATCTTCATTGGCCTGAGATGAAGGATCGTTGATTTCCAAAGTGATAACATAGGTTCTTAATAGCAGCAAAATGTCCTTCAGATGAGTTAAAAGAAGTGAGATAGAGACGTCATCTTTGGAGACATCTTTGCTGTACAAATCTTCAACTTTCTTCAAGATGGTCAGGGCAATGGATTCAACATATTGAAAGATCATTCCATCCTGGAGCTTCAGCAACGTGCTTAGTAGGTTGAGCAATGTTTCTAACAGTTCTGGTGTGTTGAATTTGTCAAAACTGGATAGCAAAAACTCAATCAATGAACTCTTACCCTTGTCATTCTTGATCAATAAGATGGAATCTGAGGATGATTTTGAACATTCAATGGACAATTTGATCAGCCTAGTTAAATGGCTAATCAGAACAATGGAAATTAAATCAAAATCGGGGTGTGTTGGATAATTTAAGATGAATTGGCTTGAAATTTCAAAGACTTTTAAGAAGTGTGAATCAAGAATCTTACTGTTGTCTTTCCCATTCAACAGTTTTTCAGTAAGCTTGAATATAGCATTCAAGACGGTTGAGTCGAAACAGTCAGAATTATGTGTCAAGAAATTCGACAGAACCCATAGTGTAAAGTCCTTGTAAGTGAACCCGTTTAGATCTTTGAACTCAACTGAATTGATAATGACCAGTTCTTCACCAAAAAGGTTATGAATGTGCGAGTTGATGCATAGGATCTTGTAAAGTAGTGATGCATGGTACTTGAATATCTCAAAGTCATCAAGACTTTCATGAAGCGTCAAAGTTAGGATTTGGAATAGTCTGTTGCCAAAGCCTATGTAAGAGCACCTCAAGATCCAATTGTTTAGAATAGATTTCACAACTGAATCTGAATCTTCTTGGTTGTTCAGTTCATCAAGGATGATATATAACGGTCTGTTCAAGAACTTGTCATCTGTAGAGTGTATCCACAAATAGTTAAAGATCTCTAGCCTCTTGCTGAAGTTGGATAATGATAGTAGATAAGATGAGATGGCGGCTTCAATATAATGACTGTTAATATCAAACGTTAGAGCCTGAATAACCTTGACAACTTCGATTTGGTACTTTGAGTTCTGGATAAATAGAATAGATAACAATTGGTGAATGATATTCTGCAGAGCTTCTTGCTGAACAAATGGTGTTTCAAACTTGTACTTGACAAATAGTCTGGACACTTGAATGATAGACTGAGTGTTCTCAAAAGAGTTAGTTTGCAAGATATTCAAGAAGGACTTTTCTCTGAATTCTAACAAAGGGATTGTGTCAACAACAAGGTTCAAAATCTCCAGATACTGGTAGGCTTTATCATCACCGATATAATTACTAGCCAATTCAGTTGCTAGTCTTAGTAGGATGAAGCTTAAATCAGCCGGGTTGAAAGGCAAGTTCATAACATCATCATTTTCATTGTAGTATCGGTTAATCTTCAATAGCGCCTCCTTGTCCTCGAGGGCGTGATCGACAACAGCGTGTTCAATAGGGAGGAATGCTCTCTGCGGAATCAAATCGAGCAATAGTTTCACCAACTTGAAAAATGTTTCTGTCTTCGAATTTCTGATCAATACGGTAATTAGCAATAAAGGTAACTGATGGACGATCATTTCTTCATCGTTAACATTGAAATTTTGTAGAATAAAGCATAAGAATTCCTCATCTCCCCCTTCGTTGAGCTCTTTGAACAAGTTTTGAAAGATAATGATAGTTTCAATGGCATCAAATAGAACCCCTCCACTCTTCAAGACCTCTTCCCATTGAGTGGCTTTAGTATCAACCGAGTCTTTGATTGATTTCAATGCTGGTAACAAGACTCTTGGAATGATTAGAGACCCAATTTCCCATTTATCCATTATAGCCAAACAGATCTTGAAACTTGAAATCTTCTGTTCAAAAACCGTTTTTGTAGACTCATGGAAGTATTCACCATTGATCAATTTCAACAAGGCCTCACTCAATAGTTCAAACCCATTCTTCTGGAAATACAATTCTTGAGACGCAGCAGTTGAGTTTGAATCTTCCGGACCAAGCAACCAATTCCAAACACGTCTGTTTAAAGACATATCTTTTATTAATATGGTGTATGTGACACTTGTTATCAAATTTTGTAAGTCTGTAGACTTTGTCAACTTCTGTAATACTGTGGAGTTCAATTGGAGGTTCTTGATCAAGATATCAAAGAAACCCCTCTGGATCAGCAAATTCTCAGACTGTAAACTTGTGATGAAGGCTCTAACCAGTAGGCCAGGTTCAGGTTCAATCAATGCCTTCTGTTCGGTGGTCAATCTTTGGTAAAGTTCCTTCTTGTAATCAAAACCTTGTACTTCAGACTCACCGATGACAACGTTCAAGTCCGGTAGTCTTTTGTTACACCACACAAGGGCACCAAGTCTCTTTTCTTCAGATGTGATGATGACCATGAACACGCTCTGCCAGAAAAATGAGTCGTCGTTCAATTCGGTTCTAAATTTGTCAATTAGGTCTAATGAGGTATCAAAGAACTCACTTCTTTCATCATCGATGGAGCAGAACAAGTATGATAAGATCGGTTTGATTAATGGTTTCAAGATGCGGGCGGGCATTGTCAATAGAAAGTCTTTGTATAGTTGGATGACCAACGGTTTTATGCTGATGGAGGCAAACTGCATGATTGGGAGGATACCTGGTATCCAGACATTAACCTTAGAGCTCAATGTATCTATTCCCAGCTCTTTGAAGATCAGCTGGTAGACCTCGAGGGCTTTCTGGTGGACACCGCTGGGCAAGTTAGGCGACAGGCACTTTGAGAGGATGATAGCGACCTCTAGATCATGAGGAATCCAGTGTTTGGTGGAGGCGGAGTTGGAGGTAATGGCCTTCTGGAGCTTGTTCAGGAAGGAAATGTAGTCCGGCCAGTCCTCGACCGTCTCAAAGTGGAGCAGCACCTTCTGGAGCAGCTGGCTGGACTTCTTGTCCTTGGGACTGAGCGCAGAGTCCTTCATTTTGGATGTGGTGCGGTGGCAAATTGCGTTCGTCTGTGTCTTGTTGATGTTTACGTTTCCACTTTCAGATTCAGAATTTGAACCTCGACTTAGTCCTTAAGGCCTGAACTCCACATCAACGAGAACTGAACACGCACAAAATGAGCAGCGACCAGCCATCACTCCCCCCAAAGAGCAGCACGCCTCCCGTATACGCTCAGATACCGCCAATTCCTGCTAAACCTGACTTTTCCGTGCCAAATAGCACCTCACAGACACCGAAACAGACACCTCCGCCAGCGATTAGCCTCCCTGCCAACTTCAATGATCTTCCAACACATGAATTGCAAAAGCTTCTACTTTCTCTGAAGGAGCTACGGGGTTATGTTATAGGCCTTTTGGAGCCAAACATCCATCAAAACATTGCCAAATTGGACGAAATTACTGCCAAACTTAACACATACATCACACAATTGGAGCAACTTGAAGAATCAAAGACATCTGTCAACGCAGACCTACACAAACTTGATAAACTAACACAGAGATGGCAATCGCTGCAAGTCGAAATGTTTAATGTGCTACAGAAGAAGTTCTCTACTGAATCCCTCCACAGATCATTGACACAACTTGTTAACGACACCAGACTTTACTCAAATCAACTACATGATGGGTTTGTGAAGAACTATGACATTGACCACCACAGTGAACAGTCCATCCAGAAATTCATCTCCAACTACAAGGACTCGCGCAAGTCCTACCACCTACGCAATGCTAAGCTACAAAGAGTGAACGAAAACAGAGTAGGTGGTCTGTATTAGAGCCTCTTGGTATCAAATATATAACACATCTCATCCCAACCCGTAGTGGCGCACCAGCCTGGATCACCCCATAACGAGTAGTCACAGCCAAAGACAAACTCTCTGTGCTCGTTGAATATTCTGCCATTGTTGTTATTCTTCACCCTGTTATTCAGGAATCTGGCCTTGTTATCTGTCTGATCTTGCCACACACGAGCGGTCATATCATATGAAGTACTCAGTAATTCAGAGCCATTATGTGGCGACCACTTCACTTTTCTGATGGTAAATTCATGACCCACTAGTTGGTTTAATGGCGGAGGGCCTGATTTGTGGAATGGTTGGCCCGGAGTTGGTGGTTGGTCGTTGGAGATCATTCTCATATCCCAGATCTTGATCAACTTGTCGACACCAGCGGTGGCTACAACCGTGGATCTGTAATAGTTCCAGTCCACTGTTAAAATCTCGGCACCTCCATGGCCAATGAAATCGGAAATCTCAGGCTTTGGCAGTCTCAAGTCGAATACTTGGATATGCGAATTAGCGTTGATGGAGGTGATCAGATTCGGATTGTGGGGGGAGAACTTGGCCTCATAGCAGCAGTTGGATTGGAACTGAGGCTTGTTTGTGTTCAGCGTAAGTAGCGACTGAGGTCTGTTAGGGGTCCAGATCTTAACAAAGCCATCCCAGCTGGTGGACAAAAACTGATGTTTATCGACCAAGTTGTTCTGTATACTGAACACTTCTCTTTGATGTTCTTTGAACTGCATGATAGGAAAAGGTTGCCCCAAGGCAATGTCGAAGATCTTGATGGACCCATCACCGTTGGCCGTGATGACGTGGTTTTCATGTGATTCAGACCAAGCCAGACCAAACAGACCGTCCTGAGTGTCAAAATGAATGTCTTCTTGGATCGAGCCATTAGGACTAATGGAGACAATGTATAGACGGCCATTACCGACTAGACCGTAGTTAGCAGCTGTGGCAATCGCCAGTTTGTTGTCAAAGAAGGGCGAGTACTGGATTCCGTACCCATTGTAGCCTTTAGTTCTGAAAGAAAGCATAACTGGTGTGAGGTGATAACAATAATGGCTTAACAAACTAGTTTGTTCGTCTTTTTTCTTAAGTCATTATGGTGATTTCATGATTTGAACAACCATGATAAACGAAAATACCGATCCCCTCGCAATAAATGAGGATGTAGATAACACATCTGAAGCTCAGAGCATCTACTCTATATCCCTGTTACTACTTTACTGACCTTTCCCCATTAAAATTCAGGACTGTGAGGGAAAGCTTCAAGCGCCATTATCACGTGAATATCACCTGATATTAACATGACTTTTGCTTACATAAGTCTTTGTTTACATTTCGGTCTTTTTTGTTTACCTTAAAAAAATCTCCAGTTTTATAACAAATCAGACCTGGAAATATTTTCGACCTTCCGCACTGAACTAGTTCCCACCACTGAAAGCACAGTTGGTCCAGGAATACACCTCTCACAAAACGAACATGTCTTCCCAACCTTCGAGCACAGTCAAGCTCGAAGAAGGCTGTAAGTCGTTAATAGGCAAGATCCCTCTGAGATACAATTACTTGCTTTTCGATAATACACAAGCCAAGACATACTTGTATGCCTCCAACAATGGCCAATGGAGAGATATTGACCCATCTAATGAATATATTTCAAGAGCTTTGAACCGAGAGACATCAAAGTACATGATCATTGACAATTACTCAGATATAAAAGAGGTATCACCTCCTGTTAGCTCTATCTCCATAATAGACTCGAGAAATAGCGACGAACAAGTGTTGAGCCTTTCTGTCGAGTCTCAAGATATGGTCAGTGACCACTTGAGGCTTTTAAGCTCTTATGGAAAATATGATGTCAAGCCTATCACCATTGATCTTTCCAAACATCTGACACTGATTAACAATAACGTGATAGCTTCTGACTTCAAGGCCAAGCTGGACCAACTTGCCAAAGTATGTGGCGTTGAGATTATCATTTCGAGCAAGGCTGAAACTTTCACACTGAACTTATCTCACTATTCAAGCTCAAATGCTGGCGCAAGAAGCGCATATGCTTATATCATTGGCGAGTCAGACCGTACTTTGTTGGCCGAGACCAAGTTCAGACTTCTTCTAGATTATGAAGCCGGTTTATTTATTGATGCTTTGCACTTCCCATTGTCATTGGTTCCTTCTATTGGGGGTGTCAACTTTGGCAACCTGAAGGCCATTGCCAAAGAAACTGGTGTCAACATCTATCTTCCAAGTTTACTGCCTGGCTTATTCAACAATGACACCTCTGATATCCCTAATTTATCTTTGTTGTATGTAAGTGGCCTAGAGTCACAAGTGCAGCTAGCCAAGAAGCTTTTGCTAGGGATAAAGAACAAAGAATTGGAAGTCTATTACAAAGCTATTGAGATCATGAAGTACAAGAAAGACTTTATTCTACTGAACAGAAAGAACGAATTGAGTACAATCATCTATAAATACGGTGTTTTCATCCAGCTATCGAGTTTAGGTGCTGATGAGTCTGTTATACATTTCCAAGGCCCGCATTCACATTTGGTTGAGCTGGCAATTGAAGATTTCCTTGCCTTATCTAATGACATAATCTCATTACAAGCCAATTATACAGTTGAAGTGACGCTTGATGACGAGAAATGGTCTGAGATCGAAGAATTATCCAAGAAGATTTCCATTGCTTCAAATGTCTACTTGTATTCTGAAAGATCTACCAATGCCTTCCAGCTAATTGGGTTACAGGACGATGTTGTCAAGGGTTTCAAGATGTTCCATAACTATGCTACTTCTATTTTTGGTTCTCAACAATGCATTATCAAGACTGAATTAGAATTGGGATTATCATTCTATGATTTCATCAGTGGTAAGAAAAATGGTAAAATCAACAAGATAATCAGCTCTTCAAACACCTCCAAGATCAGATTCCATTCACTGAACGACTATACTTTCAAAATTGAGTTATTATCCTTGAACATCCAAGATTTCTTTAACTCTTACCTGAACTTACAAAATGAATTTCCATCAGAGTTCAAATTCTACATCCCAGAATCCTTCCACAGGCAAATTATTGGCACAGGTGGTTCATTGATCCAGTCCATTATGAGAAAGTACAATGTCTTTGTGAAGTTCTCTAACCAGTATGATATGAACTTGTCTAATGCTAAAAATTTAGTTAGGTTTGATAATGTGATCATCAAATGCCCATTCAAGAATTCATCCAACATTCCCTTGGTCCAGAATGAACTGAACACCATTATTTGTAACAACAATGAAAACAACAACATTTTGAATACCTATGTTAAAATCAACAAGAATCAGTACAGACTCTTTGATTATAGGAAAGTTCAAGAAATTGAGAAGAGAAATCAAGTGTTTATCAAATTCCCACCTATGGAATTCTCAGCACCTTTCCATGTTGTTGAGATCCTGGGTGTTGATAAGAACTCTATCGCTGCATCTAAATCACTAATAACAGAACTAGCCAGCAGTTATGAGTTCAAGATCTCATACAGTTCTAAGTTCACAAAATTCTTCAATGATGAGCACGAGACTTACTTGGAGAGAATCAGAGTTCCATTCAAAATTCTATACAACTTTGAAGTGTTACCAGTTGCCAACAATAGTACCTCGAAGCACTCAACTGCTCTCCACCATTCTATCATCTTGTCATACCACACTGAGAACAACTTATTCTTGGAAGATGCAATTCAACACTTGACTCAATTCCTAAGGGAATTTGAATTCATGATCTTGGATCGTGGTGAACTATCAAACAAAGATCTAGTCATTAATGGTTCAGCGGTCAATGCTACTGTGACTCCACTACCAGCCCAACAAAAGCAAATGTTCCAAGCTAATCAATTATACCCACAATACGCCCAGGGTTTCAAATCAAACACAGCCAACGGTTATCGTTCTAGCAATTCTTTCCCACAAGGCATGCAAGCTCCATCAAACAACAGAAACAATTTCAAAAATCAGAAAAGACCAAACACCTCCCACAATGGCTATGACCTGAACAGTTTCAACCAAAAGAGACCGTTCAGTTAACAACAAAAAAGGTATTTGGCCAGTAGACAATTTTTATACTTCAACTTTCCTTTCTTCTGCTAGCTTTAGCGTTTATTTTACAGAGATACCCGGTAATATTGTGATACAATTTAAGAAACAATATACCACTACTGATTATGAATTAGTTAACGCTGCTTCAGTGCTATTGTAAATTATAATTGTACCTGTTGGAGCTCATAATTTGCGCTTCAGTCGCTACGGTCCCTAGTCTCCAGCAGAGTGGACGAACCAGATTTCCATATAGTGCACTGCCAGGAAAAAAATCAAATCAAAACAAGTTCATGAGCCCGTTGACCATTTGAAGGTACAACTTCACCTTCAAAGCAAGCCAAGAGAAATACATGGTTGTCCTCGCCTGAAGGTTTTCATTTGCTGCTGATCCTGCCATAAGTTTTGCTCTTGATATCCCTTTCCGTGGTCGTTATTTACTTGTTTTTGAGCTTTTTGGTCTTTCTAATTGATCCCAGAAGTATTTGCCGGTGATCTCCCTTCACAATTGCTCTACAGGTCCAATATCATCGCAATTATCCATATAGAAGCTCTAAATGTCACAGATATCTGAGAGAAACGATGCAGAAGAGGTTCGCAAGAGGCTTATCCAGCAAAACAATGCCAGACTGCAGATAAGAAACAATAAGCTGAAGATGATGACGGTCTTCTATAGCATAATATTTATTTCCATAGCAGTGCTGCAGGCTATAGCCCTTGGGTTTTTTACCAGAGGTTTCCTGCTCTCTAGAACTGTCTTGGAGAACTTTTCGAGCCTCAGTGACCCAATATACCAGGACGTTCCAAAACTTCAACAGTTTGACAAGGCTGTCATTATCATCATTGATGCTCTGAGATTTGATTTTGTTATCCCTGATGAAGCCTCAGATAAGCCATACCATAACCATATAAGGCTGCCTTATGAAACATTTGTTGAACAGCCGGAGAACTCGGTGCTTTTAAAGTTTATCGCTGATCCACCAACTACCACTCTTCAAAGGCTGAAAGGTTTGACGACCGGTTCCTTACCAACTTTTGTCGATGCTGGATCAAACTTTAATGGTGATGTGATAGAAGAAGACAACTTCATCAAGCAGCTATACCAAAACGGGAAGAAAATCACATTTGCTGGTGATGATACATGGCAAGCACTATTTTCACCGTTCTTACATACATCGTACCCATACGAATCGTTGAACGTCTGGGACCTACACACAGTCGATGATGGTGTTATTGAACACATGATGCCCTTATTGGAGAAGGAAAACCAGGGCAAATGGGATGTTCTTATTGGCCATACCCTTGGTGTTGACCACGTCGGCCACAGATATGGCCCTGACCACTTTTCAATGATTGACAAGCAGGAGCAAATGGATGAGTTTTTGAGAAACGTCACTACAAAGATTGACGATAACACTGTATTGATTGTTATGGGAGATCATGGGATGGACAAAACAGGTAACCACGGTGGTGATTCCAAAGAGGAACTGGAAGCTGCTTTATGGCTGTACTCAAAGAAAAAATCATTCAAACAGAACATTGATAAATCAGTCTACAATATTGCTAACAACGGTGAACTGTACAGAGCAGTCAATCAGATTGACCTTGTCCCAACTTTTTCATTGCTGATGGGTCTGCCCGTTCCTTTTAACAATTTAGGTAAACCAGTCGCCGAGGCCTTCCACACTAACTTTTCCTTAAAACTGGCGAACTCCGTCACTTTACAGCAAATTCAAACTTATAGACAACATTCAGATACACTGAGAGATGACCAAGAAGTCAATGAAAAGTTCTTGAATGCAAGTGTCAAAGATCCTGATTTTAATGACAAGTTTTATGAGTACCAACACATTTCTTTGGAAAGATGCAAAGATTTATGGGCAAGGTTTGATATGCTAAGTATATCCATTGGTATCATTTTATTCGCACTATCATTGATCATCCTAATTGTGTACTCCAAACTGATCCCATCGGTTGTCATCAGCCAAATTACTGAAGAGATACTTCCATCTGTTGCTGCAATGGTGCCATTATTCTTTGTGATCTTCACCGCTGTTTCATTGATCCTAAAGCCAACATTCCTACCATTGATTTGGTTCATGTTACTTGGCGGTGCTGTTGGTATTATTGTCGGATTCTCCACACCCATATTGGATCGGTATTCACCATGGTGGTTATTCCTAAGGTACACAGACTTATTCACTGGGTTCTGGACGTTATTGGCAGTGCTCTTTTCTTTCATCCATGCTGTAATCTTTGCATCAAACTCTTTCACTATCTGGGAGGACCACATCTTGGCCTATTTGTTGATCACTTTTGGTTTCATCTCCGCTTTCA
The DNA here is from genome assembly GCA_023629715.1 of Taiozyma sp. PG4208. Lineage (NCBI taxonomy): Eukaryota > Fungi > Ascomycota > Saccharomycetes > Phaffomycetales > Wickerhamomycetaceae > Taiozyma > Taiozyma sp. PG4208. Next base: position 16,448 of record JAMAIG010000003.1, read on the forward strand.
AGTCATTAAAAGCCGAACAAAAAGTTGAAAGGGTCATGGGTATCTACCATTCAATTGCATTTGTCATTTTAACAAGGTTGAGTTTGTTAATTACAACGTGTCGTGAGGAGCAAGGAGATAAATGCTCACCAACTTCTAGCATCGCATGGTGGAGCATTGCATTTACCTTCTTAAACTCTCAAATTCTACCATCAATTATCAAGGCATTTTTTAACATTTCAGGCTCATACCAAGGTGCTGCCCCTCTGTGGAACACATGTCTAAAGGCCGTGCTATTCTTGGCTGCTTGTTACTGGGGATTGGAACATTTTGAGAGAAACCAATCAGAGTTTACAGTGAATTTTATTGAAGATTTACCAGGGACTATTGTGTTCTTGAAGTTCACATTGGCTAGAGTCATCTTTGGTATTGCCTTAGTTGCTGGTAATGTTGGTTGGTCGATGGGTCCATTATGTGTCAGACTTGATATCAAAAACACTGAGACATCCACTAGACAGGCCTGCATTCTGGGTTATGATAACGTTTATGGTTCACAATACTTCCTGCTAGTAATGAATTTTATTGCATTGGTTTCGTTGTTTACCAAACCCATGGGTCAAATTGCGATCTTTGTCCTAATCTACCAAATCTTATCACTTTGTGAACTTGTCAAGATCTTGGACATCAGATCCAACCTGATCTCACCAGTCGTTATGGGTCTATTGGCCGGCTTCCACTTCTTCACAACTGGTCATCAAGCAACTATACCATCCATTAATTGGGAACTTGGGTTCACTTTAGTTGAAAAGATTGTGTTCCCAATCACACATATTCCTATTATCCTCAACACTTTCGGTTCCTTCATCATTATTTCCATCTCAATTGCATTAATCACCTTTTGGAGAACCACACCTAATTTCAAGCCTGTTTCACTCTTCTCCAAGATCGTTGAGAATTGTGGGGCTTACTTGGCTTACCAGAGTTGTGTCACTCTGAGCTCCTTGATCTTTGCGACTGTGTTCAGAAGGCACCTGATGGTCTGGAAGATCTTTGCTCCAAGATTCATGTTTGCTGCTCTTGTCCAAATCGTTGTTGACGTTGTGATTATCACGATAACAGTTGGTTTTGGGTCTGGTAAACTAATCATCCAAATCAATAGGGTCTTTGGTAAGTGAACGTTACTACATCAATTTTATAGACTAATTTATTATATTACAGTAAAGAGCATTAAACGTAGATCAGCACACAAATCTCCTAGATCATTCTATCAAGAGTGCCGTCATCAACTAGGAAATCCTGGTCGTCCAGACCACCAGCACCTAAACCGAACCCAATATCATCAATCATATTCATATCGTCATTACCAAAGGCACCCGAATTGTAGTTAATCTGGTCCGGATTACCACTGTCAGGGATACTGAATGCATCCGCTCCTAGGTTCAAGTTTGGAGGTGGCACCTGTTGCTGTTGTTGTTGTTGCTGCTGTTGTTGTTGTTGCTGCTGTTGTTGTTGTTGTTGTTGTTGATGTTGCTGCTGGTGTCTTTGCATTTCCTCAAATTGTCTTCTTTTGCGCTCTTGAGCTTCTTGCTCGGCTCTCTTGAGATCTTCCCAGTAGTTTGGCGGAGCCTGTGATTTGTCGGTATTCAATTGTGGGAGAGATCTGATCTCATAAGAGCCATCTCTGAAGTCCTTCCCTATGTTTTTGATGAATGTTGATTCCGTCTCGAGCACATTGACCTTTTCCATTTTGCTGTAAGAAGCTGCCAATCTATCAATGGCACTTTCCAGGTATTTCAGTTTGCTAAGTTGTTTGGCTTCAGATTCATTACCTTGTTCAAGTTCGCTGCACTCAGACTCTATTTTTGATAGTTTTTGTTTCATTAGATCAAGATTACCAAAGTATAATTCATCTTTAACCTCATTTATGTCGTTTCTAGTTTGGATGCCGGCAAAAGGCTTAGGCAGAACAAAGCTATCCAGGTGTACCCACTTCTCGCAGACATGTTCCAGAAGCTCTTGATTGAGAAGGAAGCGATGAGTGGCTGCAGTTCTGAAGGACATAACATCAGCTTCATCGTGAAGGGAGCCGACTTCTTCTTCCCTTTGATGCTGTGAAGCAGCGTGCTGTGCTGCCTGTTGCTGCTGCAGGATCTTGTTACGGCGTTTTGCAGTCTGTGGTTTCACCATTATCGGATTATTTGGCCAGCAAACAGTGATGTTTAGTTACCATCTACTGAATATTGTTATACATTTTGAGATTTTGAAGAATTCAGTGGTGTCTGGATGCTTTGAGGTGGGATATATGGAATATGGGCACTTTCCTTTGAGGTTCGAAACACTATAAAATAGCAGATTATGTGAAGAGCTAAATGGTCGACTCAGGCTTGTATTGTATCCTCATTCATTTGTCATCACAAGCCGCATTGACTACAAGGCTTTTATTGAAAAAGGAAACGACTAAATGTCATTTTGATCTTTTGACACGACTTTCTCGGCACACCATAATCAATAATCAACAATTGTTATGAGACTAGTATCAAGGGATATGGAAATTATACTCAGCTCTCTGATCGCAGTAAGGAGGGAGGACGAAATGCGTAGTAGTCATATATACTCGTATTTGCATAGTATGTATCCCATATTCAGTTTTATTTGCGATGTTATGTAATCGCTGACAAATGTTTCGCGAATCGGCCAACCAACAACTACCCTATTATTTGGCTCATGAGGAATCTAAACTATCCTTTTAGCACTTGAGCGTCTATAAAAAAATATAAATGTGAAGAAAATGAAACGGGTATTTCTGTGTCAATGTGTCATCTGTGTGAAAGTGTGCAAAGTTAACAGTCGAAATAAGGGTCTGATAAAATTCTACACACTGCCTTAGAATTGCAAAATATTGAGATTTGATTTTCAAATGTTGCGGGTAAATAAAAAACTAGCTGTTCTCTATGACCAATTTCTATGGATTAATTACGATAAGCCTCTTCAGAGCAATTGAAACAGCAATTTGTGCTTGTTATACACCCAAACAATGGTGAAGCTCTCAGAGATCACACAGAATTTTCCCCTTGGGTAGAGACGAAATTGCCACTTCATGAGGATTACCTATTCAGCTTAACCGGTTATCCAAACTTTCCCTTCAAGAGCGGATATTGATGATGGTCGGTATGATAATCCAGAAGAGTATGGCAAGTCCATTATGATAATTTATTGGAAGCTGCTCCTAAGGATAAACTGTGGGAACGAGAAGCGGCCGATTAATTTATCAGATTTACTCAGCGTTCATGAATCGTTCATCAGTTCATCATTCAAGATTTCAGAATATGTTACACTGCAACTCGGAGTCTGATCTAGTGCCTTAGTGTGGTTTGAGAAAAGAGTGTTAGCATTGGAATGATTCGTCACTCAGTAGTGTTTCAGTTCACCTATTTTATCTGCGCAATACAATATAGTGGAGATTCCGATTCATTAGTTATTCATGAAACTTTCAACTATAACCTAAAAGGCCTTCAACGTCCCACTTCTCCTCTGCTTTCAACCTCTCATCTTTTGTGATTACTGCATTTCCAAATTCTATGATGTAAGCAGCTTGTCTACCAGTCCTGGCTGCTTCTGTATTTTCTTCAGCCGTTAGAAGAATTTTATCAGCTCTGACATCTCCTTGAACAAGAATTTCATGCATTTGTGAAACGTTTCAACAATTTTTTTCTTTGTGTCATCATCTGCCTGCTCTATCTCATCATCAGTCAAACTGTTTCTCGCATTGTTCATGACTATGAAACCACCGTGGAAGCTGGTGCTCAATACCGAAAACTTGTCCTCTGATTCTTTGGGCACATCTCTCATGACACCTGATACTATAACTTTTGGAACTCCTGCTAAGGATGACAACTCGTTTATGATTTGTGCTTCCTTTATCGCCTGGTCACTGCCGATACCTAACAAACTGATAAATGAACGTTCGAAACTTTCTTCTCTATATTCATGACCATCACCATTATCACTTTCATCGTATGCTCCTGTGATTGTTGGTAGTCTATTAATAACATATTCATCCCAGCAGTTTGGTAAATAAGGTTTGAGAATAAGCCACTTATCAACATTACATCCCTTGATGAGTTCCTTGAGGTGAGAATTGTCAATATTTAATGTGGAAGATGGGATTGCAGACTTCAGAAGTACTTGCTGATGCTTCTGTTCCTTTGTCTTCTCCTCTTCCCCCATCCTCTGGTAATATAACATTGTTCTTTTCCGTTGACCTGCAACGCTAGTTGAGAGACTTTCAGGCGACAAATAGAATTTCATTTCATTAGCAACATTCAGCATTTGGTGCTTATCTTCTAAGATCGTTTGAAAACCAGACTGAAAGCTGAAGAAAGCAAGAATGATTAATCGGATTCCTTCTTGGTCGAATAAATGTGATGGTCCAAAAAGGTTTAAACCAAGCAAACCTTCATCATCACACTCCTTGGTCAATTCTAAGAATAAAATGTACGATCCTTCTATTAATAGACCTTTCGTACATAGGCGCCTAACGATTTGTTGAACCAATTCATTCATTACCTCATCAAATGATGATTTTGAGTCAAAATCCCCAAGTGTTCATTGCTTTCAATGTCCTCTGTGATCCAAAGTCTAGACTTTTAGATTGTTCAATCCTAGGAGAATTAGCAGGTGAGATCTCAACATTGTTAATCTTCTTTATTAATGTGTCATAACCTTCAATCATTGTCTGTACTGTCGAGACCTCGTGAGCAGCAGCTTGGCATCTGTTGAAATTTGATTCTAAAAATGATTGTATAACTTCGGAAACCTGGAAAGATAAAAAGTCTTCTAAGAAGCTATTCTCTCATAATTCGGAACCCAGGGAGTTGTAACATTGAACTCAATAGGTTTTTATAAAGACGGCTAGCGTTGTTTGCCAGGTATCAATCACAACTTGAAATTTGCAGATACGTTACTAATCCGAAGTCAACCCTTGTGTTCCTTGCTGTACGTAATCTGTTTGATGAACCTAAATCAGTAATTTGGGGTGGAAGTTTGGAGTTGAGAGCTGATAAGGCAAGAGTATCAATGAGCTTTCCTAGGCAGTGCCACGTGGTGTGTCCTTCGTCATCCTGTTCAAGTCGTTTCTCCGCAACTGTACTACAGGTTGTCGCCTAAAAACTTCGGGTAGTAGTGTTTGTCTACATGGAGGTAGCGTCTCGTGGGTTTGTTGGTATTTGTGTGTCAGTAACTTAAACAATAGGTTTCAAAATTATGTCAAGAATGACTTCGCGAGCAGAGAACTGTGATTCAGGGATATTTCAAGTCAACAAATAGCTCGTATATTTTGATACAAAGATTTGGTGCACATGAGATCTATAAAGATTATTGTTAGTTTACAGAAGTAAAGCATGAACTAGGTATTTAATGTATGATTAGTAGATTTGAGGCGTGGTATATCACAGTCTGTAGGACAGTCTCTCGAGCTGGCTCATCGACAAAGTTGGACTCTATCAGCACAGCATAACATGTAATTCAATCTGACCCTTGATGGAAGCCGTACAGTTCAAACAGATCACGCGAGTTAACTTAAGTTTCGACCAGTCAATGTAATTTACATTGCTTCTAATCGTGATTAGAACCTCAGCGTCAGACCCACAGCCGTCGATAGCTTCTCCGTCAAAAAAATCTGGGCAAATAGAGTCATCGTGCTGCACGATAGCCTCCTCTATGATAAGTGACACATCCACTCTCTTGACACCAAAGCGCCGTTCAGTTGTGATATGATGGTGTTGGAATAGTTGAGCATGTCATGCCCTTCCATCCATAATGAAATTGATGATACTTCTACCAAACCTAAACTGAAAATTGGCTTCTCCAATAAGGGTGTTAGGTATCGTATTTATGCCACGATTTAGTTCATACATTAATGCAGTTCGTGACTTCGTTATTCCTCATATCACCAGTGCCTTACTGAGATGATATTCTCACTGATGCTATGCAACAACTTCTTCAGCTCTTGACGCGAAACATTCTCCTGGACAATCACCAGCTCTAAAGGCGAGGAACCATTGAAGTGCTTGACCAGCTTCTGAAAGATAGTGATCACTTCGGGCGATTGACCCTTGATGGCCTTGGAGATCCATCTTCTTTCGACGGCAGTGGCCCTTTCAGGGTCCAAGAGAATAGTATCCTCTTCCTCCTCTTCGATTAACTCCACATCTTGACCGTTCAAGTTGTAGGTTAGACTGGAAGATGAGTGGTCATCGCCGCCAGGGATAGCTTTGCTAGTTGCATCTGTGGAAATAGCATCTGCAACGTTTGATTTTGCTTTATTCTTTTTAGTCAAGCCTTCGCGCTCCAGCTCTTCTTCAACGGCGATCTTGATTCTGTTGGGAATCTTTAACCACACAAAAGTCAACAACTGTGTAACGTAACCGTATCTAACTAGCCATGCTAAAGCATCCATATAGATCTCTCTATGGTCCTTACTAGGGATAATGGCAGCGTATTGTCTAGGTTTTGAAGTGGACAGGAGGGCAAGGAACGATGGTAATGATGGCAATGAGGGGAAATCATATCTGAATCCTCTGGTGTCAGCTTCAATATTATCTAGTGGCGCCATTGGTGACACAATAAAAACGTGTTTGGCATTCAACGGGATGATCGCTCTAGCCCTTCTCCAATAGATTAAGTGTCTGGCAAAGGAAATCAACTGTGAAGGTTCCAGCTGGTTGATCATGGCTAGTTTGTTCAATGACATCATTGGATGGATATTTCTAACAAAAATACCTAAAGTAGAGTGAGAATCTGTCTTAAATTCAGCGATGATGTTCTCTGGGTCATCGAGTAACAACAAGGCCATATGGCCCATTCTATATTGTGCCTCAAGGTTTGGGTCTTCATCATCCATCACCAATGAAGATAAGAAAGAACCGGGCAGAACAGGAACAGTCTTTGAAAGCAGTGATTTGAATTGGTTTTTAATTGGGATTTGAAGTGAGATCAGCTTGTTGTCAATTTGCAAATTGGCAATACTCGATGACGAGATGCAGTTGAAACATTTGGACAAAGCATTAGCTAATGTGGACCTTTCAGTGACATTTTGGTAATATTCATAGATTGGAGATGTTGCAAATTCTTCCTTGAGCTTAAGAATTTTTTTGGATTCTTCCCAGACGTAGTTTGATTTGGACTGCTCGTGCCTTAGCACCAATGATAATCTGGAGATAACAAAGTTGAACATCTCATCGACTCTGTAGTCATATTCAGCGAGTGGGGGATTCATCACAAACACCACGTGGAACATTGTCATAGAGCCTGAATCATCAGAACGGTCACTTCTGACGTCTTCCTCATGGATTTGTTCAGCCTGGTGGTCACTTTGATCATCGTGTAAATGTCCACTCTTGATTGAGTTGTTGGTATTAGTAGAGTGCTTGGACTTGGCTTCTCTCTTTCTCTTCTGGTTTCTCCATTGTCCTTTTTCATTGACATGAATGGGAAGGCCTACAAATGTCATATCGTCAACGGTCAATTCAAACTTGGTGTTGCATAACTGTTTTGGCGCGTTCACCAATTCAGCAAGGAAGTCTTGTTCAAACCCAAACACTTTCTGCGTGTCATGAGATAGCGTGTATACTGTATTCTCGCTATTATTGACTGATTTGGCGGAGTAGTTGCTCCCATGTGGATGAGACGACACTGACCCTTTCTTTCTAGGTCCAAACCCCAGCCTTTCCCTGTGCTTAGCATCCTTCTTTCTATCCTTTTCATCTAATAGATCCAACAATGTGTGACCGGAGACGTATCTTGCAGCAGGCCTCTTCTTTTCATCTGACTCTTCATCTGTAACTTCGTCTGAACTGTCCTCAGTCTCCTCGCTGGACGTGTTTGACTCAGCTAAGTCTTCATCAACTGCGAAAGGTGACGCCAGAAAGCCGTTACTTTTGGGTCTAGGAGGGTAATGAAACACAAACTGCGGACCATTATGTGTGGTTATAGTGAGAAGAATCCCCTGGAGACAAGGATTGGGTAAATAGACACTCATGGGTGGCAACTTTCCCCTTGTTCTCCAGGATATTCTTGTTAAATGTTTCATCTACGATTTGTATTTACATCAAATAGGTGGTGTATTTGCCCGATAAAAATGACAGACTTATACAGCAACATCTAGCTTGTGGTAATTAGTAGGTGGAAGTATAAAAGATATCAAAGTTTGTGTCATCGAAGTTAGCAAAGTCGCACCAATTGCCACCTGTCATTATCGAGTCATCATCGATGACGTTATTGAGCAGTTCATCGACTTCTTTTGCGTTCAATTGTGGTTTTGGGGTAGTTTCGCTTCTAACGTCACTTGTGTAAGTGGGAGACGCTTCAATGGTGGAAACGCTCTGTGGAGATCCTGCAAACTGTTGAAAATCACGGATAGGTAGACCAAGTTTGGTTTTGGCGACTTCTAAAGTGGTGTATAAGTCTGCTAATTGATCGTAGCCCATGTTCAACTGTCGCAAACCGATTGCTCCAGGGTAATACCTCTCGTACATACTATCATCCTCAACTACCACTTCCATGTATCTTGTCATGAACGTGTCTATTTTCCAAGCATAGAAGTATGAATTATTGAATTTCTTGACGATAGTGTGCATTTCTTTGAAAATCGTGGTGAATGACCTGATAACCTTGGACACCATAAGATTGAACTCAGCATTCTGACCAGTGGAACCAGGTAGCTTGGAGCCGTACTCAACAAATCTAAGTCTCACTAACACTGAGATAATGATTAAGGCCAACCTGTGGATGACTTGAAGTAAACCTGGCACTAAGATAAGGTTGGCAGAGTGACCAAAGTGAGTCTTACCATCTCTGATAAGCCTAGAGCAATAAGGTAGAAAATCCTGCACACCGAAGATCAAAATCTTTTTCAAAAAAAAACACTGTAGATATTCATGATCTTTATATTTCTCATAGTGAAGATAGATGTGGAAATAAACAGTCAAGAAGAAGACTCTCATAGACACCCAAATTTGCACTCTTGATATGCTTAATTTACACCATTCTTCACTCTTGACCCATTCAGCTTTGATGTCAAAAAACTTATCCATGAAAGTTTCCAATGAGTCCAGTTTTTTTATAAATGTTGGGAGATAGGTCTTACTTTCAGTTGAGGAAACCATTCTCAAGCAGCCCTTTAACTCTGTTACAAGCTCCTCCAGTTCGTTGAAAATGGTGTTTTCTTCAATAATACGGCCGTCATTGGTGATATACCCTGGTGGTTTCGTGTCCTGATAAAAAGAATCCAAATTGAAAGGGCTTCCGAATGAATAAACTTCCGCTAGATTGGTCAGCATCAATGAATACCATATTCTTCTTCTGGTGTTCTTTTGGATTGGTGATGCATCCATCATAAACGTATCCGGGTCTCTATTTAAACCAATAGAGTGAGCAATCTGGACAATGACACCTATAAAGAACTGTGATTCACCTCCGTTCAAACCTTCACCGAATTCTGGTGCAAATTTCTGGTAGACACGAATCATCAAGGCAAATTGAAGGACTTCCAACGATTGAACTGCTAGGGGATTGAAGTATTTGAAGCATTCTTCAGCAACCTCAATGGTGGTTAAATCTATTGGTGTTGTTGAAATTTGCTGAACTACTGGGCTCGAAGACACTTTAGGATCAGAGTCAATCTTTGATAGCACACATAAATAACCAAGCCTTAGCATGATTAGCAGCATACCTACCAGGGCTAAATCGTTCTTTCTGGTTAACTTCAAAGACTCAACGTGTTCTCTATCGTTGATGTCACCCAGAGGACCAACTATATCAAAGATGGAGGCCTTGAATTCATCTTCATTAGCATAAACAACGAATGGCGCGAAATGCTTGAAGTATTCTTCAATCAATATGGTGATAACTCTCTTCTCAGGAAGCACATTTAGAATCTTTTCAGTAAGCGTAGAGCTAGTGATAGGACTTGATACCTCCTTCTTGATTTTGTAACGTTCACGATCCATACAGATCACAGTTGACTTATCCAACCTAAGTTTCTTCAAGATTTCAACATTGTTACCCTTTTTGTGCTCTTCTTTGATATAGTCTGTGAATTCAGAGATGATGATCATTGCGATGTCCTTAGCAGCAAGAACCTTCCATGATAGCGGCCCCTGAGTCTGTGGTTCGCCGCTGATGGCTTTCTTTGGGATGTTTTCAGTTTCTCTGAAGTTAATGTAGTCTGGAGAATCAGCTTGCTTTGGTTTCTCTCGAGTGATATCTTGCCTGACTGGTTTCTTATGTTCTACAGACTTCACAGGCGACTGGTATTTGATTTTAGTCTTGCTATCAAACACGCTGATGTTGGACGGGAACTTATTCTGCAGGTAAGTACATTCATCTCCCAGACCCTTCCTAACACAGTTGGAACAAGGCTGTTGTTTATCACACTTGACTTTTCTGGATTTACACGTTGTGCAGGTTCGTACCGGACGGTTGATCTTCATCATCTTATACGGCTCAGTAGTAGACACCCTCCATAAGTTGTTCTTTTCTCCTAAAACCACTCCGGTTTGCAGAACGTTTCCAATTAGTAAACTGGTTATATCGATTACACTGCAATTTTCATTTCACGTTCGGCCGATAATTATCGTCGGCTTGATTTCCACAAACAGCAATAAATCTGGAAATATGTCTATGAGAACGTGTAAATATATTTCTATTAAATGTCAAGCTTAGTCAGATGATGGGGGTTGAAAGGCCATTGGTATGGTCTAGAGGAGGGAGGTCATCATCTGGATACCAAGATCGTCGGCGAATTGCCACTCTAAGTGTGGGTTTTTTAGGAACCAACGGGCACTAACGATGATATCGGCTTTGTTCTGTTCCAAAACCTCATTGGCGAAATTACCTTCATTCAAACGACCAACGGTGGCAACAAGTAGCCTATCACCAACGTGTTTATTGATTGTTTCAGCTAATGGGACTTGATGCCCTTTCTCGGCTTTTCTTCTAGTTGCATTCTTATTATTACCACCTGCAGAGGCATCAAGAACGTCAACACCATGCTCGATTAATAGATCAGCAAGTTTAACAGTGTCCTCAATCTTCCAGGATCCTTCAATGTGATCAGCTGATTCAGTAGGTAAGACACGGACAAACAGTGGGTGTTTATCATCCTTGACGGCATCAACAATTTCCAATAGTAATCTGGTTCTATTTTTCAAATGACCAACGTATTCGTCAGTACGTTTGTTTGAAGTACCCGGTAAGAATGAACTTATTAAGAAACCATGAGCACCAAGAATCTCAACAAATTCGAACCCAGCAATGTCGTAGGCTCTATCAACAGCTTTCTTGAAATCTTGTCTACTTCTTTGATTTCTTCGACGGTTAATTCCCTTGGTGTGACATACGACTCCTCACTGTATGGAATTGGAGAAGGCCCAACAATGGCACCTTCTGCATCACTCCAACCGTGGTAATCACTGCCAACACCCTTTTGGAAATGGAGTTATACATCGCAGTACCACTTGCCTTTCTACCACCATGATCGAGCTGAATACCGATTTTGACACCTTTGGTATGAGCAAAGTCGACAATCTCTTTGTAACGCAAGGCATGCTCATCAGTCCAAATACCCAGGTCTTCTGGGGACGATCTGCCGGTTGGTTGAACAGATCATGCTTCCACAATGACCATACATGCACCACCAAGAGCGAAGAAGTCATAGTGAACATCATGGAATCTGGTAGGCTGGCTCATCTTTGGACCCTCATGTGCCGCAGAGTAGGTACACATAGGCGAGGCACCTATTCTGTTAGCAACAGTCATGCTCTTGATTTTCAAGGGGGTGAACAGCTTTGGGATCGGTTTGTTCTCTGGTAGGAGATCCACAGCTGAACCAACAGTTTGATTGGGCTTACGAGGCGCCAGAGGCACCCTCCACAGAGTATCTTTCTCTTGGAAGGTTTGAATAGACGACCATTGTGAATAATGATGCTGTTTCTTTGATAGTGCAGCGCCGTTTCTGGGACAAATATTTAGAGCAAGAAGCCACGGCTAAATAGGTGCTGACACAAAACTTGCTGGAAGTGCAACATAATTCATAATCCGCACTAGAAACTGTTTGGTACGGTTTTGCATGGCCCAATAAAGGGAGAATTTTATTATTGACCGATTTTACAGTCTACTACTCCTCAGACCTCAGAACCCCAATTTCCCAGATCCTTCGTCCTCAAGTCTTCCTCCAAGTCCCTGAAACATAGACACCAACTGATTAGATGACGTCACTTCCAGATGTTACCCTGAATCAGGTGTTCTTGTAGGCTTGTCTCTACTCCAAAATAAGTCGAGTGACACATAGATCCCCCTAAAAAAACACGAATGGGGGGAAGCAACTGGGTATAAAGTGTGGGAATGGCCTTTCCCTTCTCGACTTTTGTTTCTTTATCACCAATCAATAACTAATAACTAATAACTGCTATTCGGTTTGCAGTTGGCACTAAACAGGAGCCTCACACACTAAGAACCTACTACTACTACTACGACCATGGGGAAGAAAGACAAACAACAAAAGAAAAAAGTAAGACAATCTGGTACCATCCAGGAGTTTGAAGATCTTGGTGAGTTTGAACAGTTTTTGAAAGACGAAAGGGAGGACAACGAGTTTGGCAATGCTCGTGCTCACCTCAATTACATCCCTCCGTTTGTCATGCAGGCCAGCCATAATGACGTTGAGAAGATAAAGACGTCCCAAAATAGAAAGAACAAGAAGTTTGTCAGACATTTGCATCAGCATGTTGAGAAGCACTTGCTGCCTGAGATCAAGGCCTCTTCAGGTTTAGACTTGCAATGGGGCAAAGCCCAGAAAGTTGAGGACTTCGATACCATCACATGGAAGTATTTGGATGAGACCACTCATGGCTTGAGTGAAGAGGAAGGTAATTTTAAAGTTGAGGTCATTGTCAAATGTAATTCTAGCGGTGCTGCTGTTGACGTTACTTTCAACACTATTCCAATCGAACCTATCGATATGACTATGGAAGTGTAATTCGATCCTTTGGAATTTCCAAGACGGTTTCACTAAACACCGTCTTGGGCTGCTTTGACCAGCACGTCTATTTGTTTCTTGATCACACTCAAGTTTTTTATTATTACCTTTTGATACTGTCTTATGATTATATGAGTGAATGAACGTTATGTGTAAATGATTAAGTCAGCTGTAGCTTCTTCAACTTCTCCGCACTCCCAAGATCTCCTACAAAAGGAAAACAAAAACAGCACCAGTGCTGTATTTCCTTGGAATTGCCAAACAGCTTCATTCATGCAAACACACACATAACATAGAAATATCAGTCCCACTACCAAACCTTGTCAAATCTGTATCAAGTATAGCAAAAAAAATTCTTATAGCCACAACATCCAAAAAAAGTGAGCAGTACGGGAATCGAACCCATGCCAAGTGCTTGGAAGGCGCTCATTCTACCACTAAACTAACTGCCCGGTTTTTGAAAAGGTAAAATGCGTTTTTGATAAGCTCTACGGAAATTTACTTGGTAGGGTAACCTTGAATTTTATGTCTATATAGCCTGTCTATTGAGCATTCTGTGGATGTTTTATAAGGTGAAATTAGTGCTAGTTGATATTTGAGCTACAGGTGACAACCTTGGTAGAAATTTGAAGGAATAAATGTATGCTTTAAGAAGTTATTCCTGATATTAGAGTTAAGTCCAGCCCGATCAACTGTTAAGGTACAGTCTCCGTATAAGGCGGAATACTCTGTCGATTGAGCGCCAAGTAGCTCGGAGGAGAACTGAAGAGCCGCAGAAGGGGACTCATGTCCTTGAATCTTGCCATTGCGGTCTGGAAATTGGAGCTATTTTCTCTGTAAGTCATCACTCATTTTCCGTCCCCTTCATTTCTCCTGCCCCATGAAAAATACTCAACAATAATATTAACCCCATCTCTAGTTCTTTCTTTTCTTCACAATGTCAATTAAGCCATCCGCAATGTCAGCCACTTGTATTTTTTGCAAAATCATCAAGGGTGAGTGCCGGTACCTGACTGCCATGCCATTGAGCTCTGACTAACGCCCAATCAGGTGAAATTCCTTCTTTCAAACTATTCGAAACCGAAATGACTTACTCTTTCTTAGACATCCAACCAACTTCAAAAGGACATGCCTTAATTATTCCAAAGGAGCATGGTGCCAAGTTACACAACATCTCAGATGAAGGTCTTGCCGATCTGCTACCAGTTGTGAAGAAAGTTGCTAAATTATTCGACACCGCTCATGATGATGGTCCAGAAGGTACTGGTTACAACGTTCTACAAAACAATGGTAGAATCGCCCATCAAGAGGTGGACCACGTCCACTTCCATGTGATCCCAAAGAGAGATGAAAAGACTGGTCTTGGTGTTGAATGGCCAGCTCAAGCTACTGATTTTGAAGCCTTGGGTAAACTACACCAAGAACTAAAGGTTAAGATCGATGCTGGTGATTACTGATCCCTTGTTGATTTTGTGATATAATATATAACGAACCCATGTTTTAACTCGGGTGTAAGAGCTGATTCCTCGTGTTTCCAAACTTGGAATCTTCGTTTCAGGAGTGTCTCGACAAACAGTTCAATATTCTCCGGTAATCGTAGTTGCAGGCCAATGATTGTAATTGTCTGTGGGCCACTAATGGCTTCAATGGCATCCACAAGGTATGGTACCAGGTATTCGTTGTAAACTATATCACAACCAATGATGAAGTCTGGCTTGCTGGAATTCAATTGTGTCAATTCATATTGACCTTGTTCTATGTTTTCCCAATCATAGACACAACTATCGATCTTAGGAAGTGGTTTATTCTTTCTTGGTTTAGATGAGCCCTCAATGGTCGAGCTTTCAAACTCTTCGATGTTATTGCGTATGTTTTTCTTGAGGAGTTTCAACAAATGGTATTGATCTGTTGAAATGAAATGTGAGGTCTTAGCACCAAGGAGCACGCTAAACAACCCTGTGACACCAGCACCTAGTTCTACCATGTATTTACCCTTGAAGTCATAAAGTGAAGAGTCCAGAATCCATTTAGCAAAGGGAACGGATATCCTCCATAGCACAAACCCGGTAGAACTCTTTGATGTATTCAAATTGGAAATTGATTGTTCAAACTTATAATCAGTGTTGTCTATCGTCAGCGAGATGGATGACTTCTTGTTCAAAATTCCTAAATCCTGTGCGTTTCTTTCATTTGACGAATCAACATATAGCTCATAGATGTGACTTGAGACATCCTCCAGAGTTATTTCCTCATAATTGTACATCATTGTGATTTGACTTTGAATCAAAAAAAAATATTCTAATCTATAAAGTTTTCTCCGGTTAATCAGTACCAATGAAATACAGAACATCTACAGATCCATTACAATACTTAATTTTTGATTAATTTCTAGATTTACGTTCTTCAATTAGATCAAGCCCTTCTTTAGTAAGATCTCAGCAATTAGGATACCAGCACCAGCAGCACCAATGACAGTGTTGTGAGACAAGACGACCATTTTGAAGTCCAAGACGGGATCTTCCCTAACACGACCAACGGATACACCGAAACCAGCATCTCTATCACGGTCCAATCTTGGTTGTGGACGATCGGGTTGTTCTAAGACATGGATGGTCTTCTCTGGAGCAGAGTGACAACCCAGTTTCTTAGCGTCACAAACATATTCGCTCATGGCAGCCTTAACTTGTTCTAGTGATGGAGCAGGTCTGTTCTTGAATTTCAAGGAGATACATTCTGTGTGACCGTCGGAGACAGCGATACGGTTACATTGAGCAGAGACTTTCAAGTCGTCTTCGCTTATAATTTCGAAACCGTCTTTAGCCTCATTTAGACCACCCAGGATCTTCTTGGTTTCCCACTCGATTTTTTCTTCCTCACCAGAGATGTATGGAACAATGTTATCCAAGATATCGATCCCTGAAACCCCTGGAGAGAAACCGGCACCTGAAATCGCTTGTAAAGTGGTAGCAGTCAAAAGTTCTAATGGGCCGAATTTCTCAACTAATGGTTTCAGTGGTGCAACTAAACCAGCAGTGGAACAGTTGGAGATACAGACAATGTAACCTGGTCTCTTTTCACCAGCTTCCTTCGCTTTATTGACTTTGGTTTCAACAATTGCTAAATGTTCAGGGTTGACAATTGGGACCAATAATGGAACATCGGCTTCTCTTCTGTAATTCTTAGCGTTTGAAACAACAGCTAGACCCTTCTCTTTGAATTCTTTTTCAATCGGACCAGCGTAGTCTGCATCTAGACCGGAAAACACAACATCACAATCTTTGAAGGCAGCGTATTTACATTCGTCAACAATGATATCCTTGGCGAATTCTGGCAATAGTGAAGTTTGTTTCCAAGTGACAGCATCTTCATATCTTTTACCAGCTGATCTTGGAGAGGCACCTAAAACTTCTAGTTTGAAGTCTGGGTGATTGGCCAACAATAGGATAAAACGTTGACCAACGGAACCAGTGGCACCTAAAACACCGGCTTTCTTTGTTGGAGCCATTTCTGAATGCGTATAGTGAGACTATTACCAAATGGATGAGCAAAAGTTGTGTCTGATGATGCATTTGATGTTGACTCATGAAAAAATCAATCACATCAAACGAGTTCGCGGAGAAGAGGATCAATATAAGTCACGTGTGTAGGCCGGAATGTAGGCATAAACATATATATTTACTCATCCAAGAGTATATTAAATGAATAATAGTCAGTAGTTATGTACCATATATACACTACAGCCAATCTTCTATAGCCTGACCTATATTACATGCGAATTCAATCAAAAGTTTTGTGATTAGAGGAGCTTTCAGTAGAAGTTGCTGGAACAGAAGCACTTGGTGTGCTGGTTTCTTGATCCAAAGGTGGCAAACCTCTCAAGCTTCTTTGAATTCTCTTCAACTGAGAAATAGAAGCAGCAGTGGTGGTGTTACCGGAGGCGGCGTTATCGAGTAGGTTCTTCGATGATCTCTCCTCTTCCTCATCGATAAACTTGGTTAGGAATCTTTCTGCTTCTTCTTTGTTGACGGACTTTGACTGTGAGATGTGCACTGTTACCGGAGCGTTGACCGTACTTTGCTGCACTCTTCTAGGCTTTGTGGATGACATATTATAAGTTTCTGTGTGGCGCTTGTTGAAGTTTGATGCTTGACGAGGTAGTTCCCATAGTTAAGACCTGAGTTTTTTTTTTTTTTTTTCTTAAATTTTTTTGGTACCAGAACGAAAAGCATCGACATTTTGTACTATTCTCTTGTGAAGCATTCATTTTGACACACACAAGAATTCCTACCAAAGCGGTATAAACCAGATGCTAAGACTTTTGACTTCTTCTGTGAGGGCTAGACCAGCTTTCAACTAGTAAGTCCCGTGGAATCTTTGTTTGGGGCTTCGAGCTCTGGTAGTTATGACCCTTTTACTAACACATCATCAGCACTCGTTGTTTCTCCTCGCTATCAACATCATCTCCTTTACTGGCCCTACGCCGCTCTCAATTGAGCAACACCTTAGAATCACCATTTCAATCACAATCCTCAGCCCTAGTCTCACAACAACCTTCTATCTTCTCCACTTTACTAGGCCTAGGTGGCCAGCGTCGTTGGAAATCAAGAGGTAACAACTACCAACCAAACACTTATAAAAGAAAGAAGACACTGGGCTTCATGAGCAGAATGAGAAGCAAATCAGGAAGAAAGATAATAGCCAGACGTAGGGCCAAGGGTAGATGGTTCCTAGCTCATTAAGCTGTTGGTTTGGTACTTGTATATACGGAAATAGTACACTTACACCTAGCATTGGAAGTGTAGCTAACGAAACACGTTGAAGATAGAGTGTTATAACCTATTGATGATGCTATAATACGACGAAGAAAGCAGTATACAAAACTGATCAAGAAGAAGAGGTTTCTATACATTTTGACTGCATTCATGATTAATCCTTATACTGGTAGTGCCCGCTCCAAATCCCCAAAGAAAGGGAAAAAAAAGTCGAAAACTGAAAAATTAACATCAAAAAGGCCTTAAAGGCAAGATCGATACACTTCACAACTCCATCATGTCCCTTCTAAGGCTCGCAGGGAAGCCTGTTCTTCCTTCACTCACCAGATCATTTGCATCCACCGCATTTGCCCGTGGGCCAAACGACGACTTGCAAAGAGTTGCCGAACAAAGAGAAAGAGCACAACAGAAAGATGCCAATAGAAGAGCTGAACTGAGACGAATGGCTAGAAAACGTGCTGCTGCCCGTTTGAATCCAGAAAGATCCCCATATTACAAAGATATCGAAGAAGCTCTGAGATACATCAGAGCCTCTGAAGTTGGTAGGTCCCCAAGTGAAGCTGTCCTATCCATCACCACCAATGTCGTCTCACAAAAAGGTACTCAAAGACTAGCCGGTTCAGTGTCCTTTCCAAAACCAATAAAAGAAACCAAAATTGTCATCTTCACATCCGATCCAGAGCAGGCTGAAAAGGCCACTGCTGCCGGTGTTTCAACCGTTGGTGGCTCTGAATTGATTGAACAAATCAAGGCTGGTTCAGTTGAGTTGAACTTTGATAGAGCCTTTGCTACTCCAGAATTGGTCCCACAATTAAACCAAGTGGCCAGAATCCTAGGTCCAAGAGGGTTAATGCCTTCCGTTAAGAAGGGTACCGTTTCAGAAGACGTCGTCTCACTAGTGCAAGAAGTTAGTGGTACCATCCCTTTCAGACAGAAAGCAGCAGATACGTTGTCTATTTCTGTTGGTAGAGTTGACTTCTCCGACAACGAGATCATCAAGAACATTGTGGCAGCTCAAAGTGCCTTCGCCCAGGCCATTGCCGACCAGAAAGCGAAAAAACCAAGTATACTGGGCCACACTGTTCTCCAGTCCACCCATGGTCCAGGTATAGTGATTAACATCAAATAGTTGTAAATAGTGTGTACATACAAAAACTCGAAAGCATGAATTCTGAAAAATCAAGAAACGTAGATAAAGCCTTCTCTCTCTTTTGACGTCATCAGTACAGCTCAAAAGAATGGAATGCGTTGGATGAAACTCGCTAATGCCCTGTTATTGTCCTCATTCTGTCTCTCTCTCAACTTTGATGTTCCGATTTACTTCAACATAGCACCACATCTTCGTGATTTCTTGCTCCCCAAAACACAGAAGTTAGTCAACACCAAACTCTCCACTAAACAACTGCCCATTGACTACACAATAACGCTACTGAGCAAATGTCCTGGCAATATCAAAGATATTATTACCATTGAACTGGCGTTCGCGTACAACGAATCTTTCTACATATCGCCCTTTGGGAAGAACGTTGTCATCTATCAAACAGATTACTTAATCGCTAATGAAGAGATGCCAGAGATGATAGCACGGGTCATCATGGAGGAATTACTGGTGGACGAGATAAAGCACTTAGGCAATGGGTACAAAGATGACAGGGGCTTGATCTTGACCTCTGGGAAATATGATGTAAGTTTCCAAATCAGAGCTGATGATTACTATGGTTGGGATTATGATCTGTTCACTTGGCTGTTCCAAGGTGTGTTGGACTTTATGCAGGGATACTTGTACCTCGATGTTGATATGAAGTACCAGATTGGGCCTAGTTATAATTTTGAAGAGATTGAAAGTGAGGCTGGGCATGATGAGCTGCTGTTATTGGTTTATTTATCAAAGAGCACGTCTGATGCAAGATTTATCATACCAAGAGAGGCGGGCGTTCAAGTTATTAATCTGAACAAATTGGACGGTGGGAAACAAATTGAGATCATCGAAGTCTTGACTGGGCAGTTGTTTTCAATTTTGGGATTTGATCTGTTCAAGTTACCCAAATCACCATTCATAAGACTTGATTTCATGATCCGAAAGCAACTTTATCAAAACTACATCAAATTATCTGTGGCGCAACAAGAAGAACTTTCGAGGATTGTCAATATGTATGATTATGAAAATGCATTGTCAAAATCATGGGGCCTAATAAGCGATGTGTTCTAACTTCTTTTCTTCTTTGGTTTTGTCTTATCTGTGAAATTAATCCAATTTGGATTCAAACCATACTTGTTAGTCAATAGATCAATGACAATCTTACTATGTGGTCCTTGGACAGTGACCTCAACAAGTTTTGGATTTTGAACGTTGGCACCGATGGTACTTGACCCTGAGCATTTCACTTTCAGTTCGTTGGAGAGCTCTTCGGCACCGATGCCAAAGGGTTCAAAGTGGGATACCCTTGTGATGACTTTACGCCCAATTTTAGTCTCTGTGATCATCTCAACCTTAGGAGGTGAACCACGCACTGGTGGGGAGTTGTCTTGCTGCTCGTCTGAAGGATTGACAAACTTGTGAAACTCTGAGAACTTGGCTAGAAATAATGGAAGGATCTTCTCGCGACCCAAAGTGTTATCATTACCCTTGATGAAGGATTTCAAGGTGTCATCGAGAATGATTTGTTTTTTATTCCTCTGGTTGACTAAGTCATGTCTGTCAATGTATGAATTCAATATATCCTTGACCTCATTAGCGTTGTAGAAGGTCAAATAGTTAAACTCTAGTTCATTGAAAATTTGTCTAATTGGTGAAGTTGGTTTGTAAAATTTGACCAATATGAGGCCTTTCTTGGTGGTATTTTCCTTATTTGCACCAGGTTTGGATTTCTTAACTTTATAAGGAACAAAGTTCTTCAATTGATCATTGTTTTCCTTCGTTGCGGAAGACACAACAGTGATATCATCACCTTTACCTTTCAATTTCAAAAAACCTTCCCTTTCCATTGCCTTCAAAAACTTAGCACTCTTCTTCCAAGAGGTCTTCTTGATTTGGATCGATGGATGGTCAGTGGCTAGATTGTTCACTATATGATTCATGAAGTTCGATGCATTTAATGGGAGTTCTAATTTGGTCACCTGGGTTAATGTTTGAAATAATGATCTTTTGAAGAAATGATCAATGTCTTCTGTGGTTAGTTTAACTCCCTCCTCGGAGTCACCTTCCACCTCCTGAGGCTGCTCTGAAGCCTGCTCTATTTGAGTTTTATCAGAACCTTCTTTTGCTGGTGGTTCTTCAGGAAGTTCACTGTCGTGGATCTCCAGCTCTTTGAACTTGATCTCCATGTCCAGCTCCTTTGGAGGCTTGATCTTTTGCTTTCCGAGTTGGAAAAGCATGTCTCCATTGCTATGGTAAACATGCACAGCAATACCAGATATACCAGCGATTTTATTATAAGAGCACATGTTGTAGTCGGTTCTGCCAATGGCCTTGATCAGATGTGTGTCTTTAGTGTCAGCAATACCGACAATGGCACCCTCTTTGATCCTTTCATCGAAAGGTGGGACTGTACCAGGCCACATCAGATCAGCACCACCTTCCAGGACTCCAATGACAGGAGGATGTGTGTGAACAATAGGTAGGATGAAAGGCGCTTTCCAGACTGTGTAAACCGTTGGTATCAGTTCACTGTCTCTAAACTTGAACCAGACCGGTGTCTGCTCGTCATCGGTGAAGATGGTCCCTGAAACACCCTTGACTGTCTTGAAAGTCGTTTGTTTCACGATAGAGGGAAGAATTGCCTCCTCGGTCTCTTTAGCTATGCCATCTGGTAAGTTGTAGGTTTCGATGATGGAACCTAACATACGTCTTCTCTCAGAAGACTTCAAGTTAGATAGCGCCTTGATCTTTTGGGGATGCGCGTTAGCAGCTGTTATCTATAACTAGCAACAAGTTTGTACATACCTGAGGATCCTTTCTGAACATCTTCACTGAGGACCACAAGTGATAATTCTGTGCTTGTTGGAGGGAATCATCAACCATATTTATGCCAAACATGAAAAATTCGTGAACTTTACCATTGATAAATAGTCCTAAACACGCTGAAACCGCCCACAATTACACGTATTTGACTCTACGCTGCTGCTCATGATGACTGCATTTGCCCCTGTGGATCCCAAGTCCACAGAGTTCAAGAAACTCCCGGCGGAAATCGACGGTGTGGTGTACTGCTGGTGTCCCACAATGGACTTGATGGCCCTCAGCGCTAACAATGGCAAAAACGTGTGGGTGTACAGAATGAACGGCCGCAGGGTGTGGGACATTACTATCAGTGAAGGCCTGTGCAGAGCTGTTGTGTGGCGCCCTGATGGGAAGCAGTTGGCAGTGCTGACGACGAAGAACCAATGCCTGATATATGATTCGAATACCGCCAGGCTTCTCACGACCCTTGTGGGCAAGGATGAGAATGCCAACTTGGGCAGCTGGGTGGCGCTCAACTCAGGCCTGAGTGCCAGTAAGTTCCATGGTGCGTTTGATCTTGATGTGACTAAGGCGTTGCCTAAACTATTGCCATTACCTAACTCTGTTGGGAAGAATCACATCTTCAGCACCAAGCAGGCTATTGACGGGTTGATCCAGAACAACAAGGTTGAGGATCTTGATGTCTTATTCCTATTCTCTGACCAAGAAGTCAATGTTATTCTTCATGGTCTATTCTCGCTTGGATCTGTTAACGTTCTTCCCAACAACGAAAATGATGAAGAGATTGTCAACTCAGTGTCACACAACATTGAAGATCACTATTTTTTAACTACCTCGTTCACTACCATGAGACAAAAACTACGGCGCTTCAAAACCTGCTTTCTCCAGAACCATGATTTCCTTCAAGACTTGGCCCTCTCCATCTCCAAGATTATCGCGTTAATTGGGTACGTGGACGAGGTTATCATGTTTGCATCACAAGAGATCAAGGCATATTTAGATTTCAATAACAGGTTTATTGGTATCCTGAAAGATGAAGTTGAAAAAAATGGCCAGAATGTTGTCGATGAATTATACAATTTGCTTTTGACTGGTATGATGAATGACGAGGTGCAAGATTGGTTTGAGAATACCATCGGTGATAGAGGTGTTAAAAGATGGGCCAAAATTGGTGAAACCACGTTCGATTCCGTTCGTCGTATTTTCATTTACCACTTGATTCCCGCTTTTGAAAGATTGGTCATATTGCTAACCAAGCTTGAATCTATCTCCAAATCGTCATTAATATCCAAAGAAAACCTCCAATTAGAGTTTACCAATGAGTCTATCGAAAGTGTGAAAAAAATGTTAAAACAGCTATTTGAGTTCATCAACAGCATCAATAAGGAGCAAGAGCTATTCAACACATACATTTCTTGGATCCATGTCACTTTAGTCGAGCTACAAGAAGAACCGCCAAAACACACGTTTACAACATCAGAAGTCTCGGAATTCATCAACAATCACTTGGAGAGATCAGTGTTATTTATGATCACTCCAAATCTCAGAAGAAACTTCAATGAAATTAAAATTAACACAACAGACTTGTTTGACTCTGTTAAACAACAGCTTAAGAATGGTCTAGTTCCAAGTGACTACAGTATTGAATTGGGTAGAGTTTGTGAAAAGCAACAACTCTTTTTTCAGGATGATGATCTATATGTCTTTTCCCATTATGATTTAACTTTGGATATATACAAGGTCAATGTGGGGACTGATGTTGTTCAGAACGTGTCCGTGGTGTTTCAAAATGAGGTGAAGGATATGAAAGTCAATGAAGTTGATGAAGTTTATGTTGTTGTTGGCGTTGAGTTAAGAAGTTTCCACTTCTCGGAGTTGTTTGAGGACGCTTCAGTGACAGAGGTGAAAGGCGACGACTTGAAATTGCTAAAGAAGAAATCATTCGAATCATTGGATCCAAAGTGCCTAACAATCAATAGCGAAAGAAACGTTGGTACAATATTCTCATCTGATTCCCAGCGCTATCAAGTCTTCAACTTGGATAATTAGATTTTAGAAAAAGTCATCTCTTTCAACTTCCTGGGCTTTAATGTAGGCATTCTTATTCGTCTTGATACTGAAATTTGTGTCGATGGTGTAGGTTCTTCTCATGAATTTTTTATATTCTCTTCTGATTTTATGCTTTAGTTTTGTTGGTGTCTTGTCTTGGTATAGGCTATCAAGATATGCGTCAAGGTAATTGGAGTCTTTCAGCTCTAAAGGTGGGACTGATGTTAAGACATTTCTTATGTATGATATCTTCTTCTTTACCAGATTCCTCTTTCTGCATTCAGCAATGTCTTCACCGAGCACAGTAGCTGGAATACTCAGTATTGGCGATTGGAAATGCCTCGAATGGATGAAAGAAGTTGAAGTGATGAAGGTGTATAGTTTTAACACACTCTGGAGCATTGAGTTCAACTTCTCATCCTTCTCAATAAAAAGTTTGCCCTCGATCGGCAGCAGCTCTATACACTTTGTATTATCTGGGACCTCCATCAGACTTGCAAGTGACGGGATCTGTCTCTCTTCTCTTAAGGGTAGCTTGATACTTTCACGCCTCTTGGGGCTCTTAGCCATAGCTTCAAGACTCTGACTATAATTCTTCAGCACTGATAGGACACTCTCATGGGGCCAAACCGACACTTTGCTTGTGAGGAAGTTGCGGATATGTTTCTGCTCTTTGTACTTTGCCTGTAAGTAACACCGTTTGAGTATCGGTTGGATCGAGGTGATGTCCGACTGGGAAGCTCTCTGGAGTAATGTTACTACCTCATCGCGTAACTCTGACTGGTCTTTTCGTATCCTTGTCTTCAATTCGGCTACCAAAAGCGACTTTGTGTGTTTATCAACCACCGTGTACTTTGATAGCCGGAGGAAAGCCCTCAGCTGTCCGATTAACATTTGTGGGGGGATTTGATGATTTGATGTCCTTCAGAAGTTGATTCAGTTCAATTTTTTTTATGCCAAAATGTCTGCTTTTCCTTAAAAACACAAAAAAAAATTGATCCTGACTTATCAACACACACAAACAAACAATCTTAAACTTCACAAAATCACCCAGATCTTTGCCCAGAATGGAGAGCTTTTCCGGCAAGTTCACTTTCACCAACAAGGAAAACACGCACCATCTTCAGAAAGCCCCTCCAAAGACCCCACACTCGTCCAGGTCGGTCATTTTCAAGACCTACAATGAAAACAACAACAACAACAATTCTAAGAAGATCAACGTGCTAAATGACGGCTTTAAGTTATCTGCGAACCCTAAAACCGTCGTTAAGAGAGTACCGCTAGGTGGAAAGGATCATAATGCCATCAATTCGAATTCAAACTCACTAAAGTCCAGCGCAGGTTCGCTGTTGACTGCTTCTGCTTCCAAAAGACGCGCACAGAGACTAAAGACCCCCCTGACGAACAAGAAAAGTCTCGATTTGGGGAAGAAGAAACTGAACGTGCTAAGAGATGAAGATGATGAACAAGGGGTAGCACAGAAAGAATACTTTACTGAAGCTGATGATTATGATGATGAAATTGAATATGTTCCAGAGAAAGATCCAGAAATACCTTATGTCCCACTAAACTACAAACCATTTACTGAAAAGGAGCTTGAATTCTTCAGGACTGCTAAACCAAACCCAAGGCTAGAGGACTTAAGCTATAAACCCGATGTCAATGACCCATATGAGGAGTTTTCCATAAGTTTCAGTGACGTTGAATTGGAGGAGGACGAAGATCAGAAAGAGAACCAAGGCCCACATTTCATGGAACCAACTTTTGTTTCAAACGCTAAGAAGGTTAATACGAAAAGCATTGACGCTTACGGCGGATTATCAGCAGCTGATTTTCAGCGTTTGATCGATGATGAATAGCTGGCGGACAAAAGGAGTTATGATTTACAGGAAAGGCCATTAACACAGACAATTGTATAATAAAGATAGTGGGCTATTTTATGAACTATATACACATTGGTGCACCACCTCTATGTCATGAATTGATCCGCAGTGCCATTGTTGCTTCCAACGTCGCATCACTATTGTTGGGTACAGTTTGGAGTTGCACCAGAACCGCTGTAATATTGATCTTCATTAGCGGCTTCGTCAACGTCATAGTCAGGCAATTCTTGGACTTCAATGATTTCATAGTTGACTTCATCGACATTGTTCACAGAAATATCAGCGTCTTGGTCAAATCTATTGTTATTCTTCGTATGTGGTAATATATTTTTAACGTTCTGCAATTCTGACTTTTCACTAAACCAGTGATCAGGAGGAAATTCAATATTGATTTTTAGGAATAAATCACCTTTTTTAGAAGTGCCTTTGATTGGGAAACCTTCTTTGGGTATTTTCAAAAATTGGTTAGGTCTTAACACATTACCAGTCGGTGTTGAAATTTTTAGTAGTCTGTCATCCAAATGTTTCAAAATGACTTTATCTTTGAATCCACATAGGGCCTCGGCTAATGAAATGCTCACCTCCGAGTATAGGTCATTCTCCACTCTTTCAAAATCTGGGTTCTCTGTCTTTTCATGAATCGTTAAGATAACATCACCGGTTTCTTTACCAAATGCTTCATCACTCTCACCTTCCAACACAATTGAGTCTCCAAACTTGGAACCCTTCTCAATTTGGAACTCCAAAATCTTGGTCTCCTCCTGTGTAGTCTCACCGTGACACTTTTTACACTTGTCCTTCGTTCTGTAGATGGTACCTTTCCCTTTACAGGTTGTACAATCGACGTAGTCTTGTGTAACCATCCCTGGACCAACTCTTCTAATCTTTCTGGTGTAGCCTTCACCTTTACAAACACCACATTGTTTTGATTTAGCATTTTCCTTGACGCCATGACCTTTACACAGGGTACACAGCACATTTCTAGTTGAAGTTATCTTGATGGTTTTACCATTGTATAGATCTCCCAAAGTGACATTAATATCCAGCTTAGCATCTTCTGTTCTGTTTGGGCGTCTTGGAGGGCCATGTCTTGGATCTGGTCCTCCGCCATTCATACCATTAAAGAACTGAAAGAAGTCATCAGGACCGAAACCAGGAACATCATCATAACCTCCATGGCCAAACCCGCCATTCATCTTTGGCCCATCTGGGTCACCATACTCATCATAATTACGTCTCTTTGACTCATCACTAAGCACCTCATAGGCAGCTGAGATCTCTTTGAACTTCACTTCGGCTTCTTCTCTGTCTTCTTCGAGGACTTTATCAGGATGATAACTTAATGCCAGTTTTCTGTATGCCTTCTTGATCTCGATGGCAGTTGCTGTGCGATGCACACCAAGAACTTCATACAAGTCGTCCGACACTGACATTTGTTATGATTATCAATGGAAGAAGAGGTCAGGTAACGATTCTGCTTTTAACTGAACTCTGAAACTTTGTAGTTGCCTCAATCAAACTCATCGGTCAACATTTTTGTTTATTATCTCAGAGGATTCTTAGTGCTGAAATTTACGCTAAACCCCAAATCTTTAAACTGCCCAGGTCTCTGTAATTCTAGGGATGAACTAACATGAAAGTTTGTTCCTCTTCATACAAACTCATGTCTTAGTGAATCTATAAACGCTCAATTCTTCCCAGCCGGCTTTTCTGAAAATGACAAGTTCCGCTCTCAAACCTTGAGATTTCATTCTTTCAGTAACTTTTTGTGGTTTGTTCCTGGCACAGAACAGTATATAAGCGACACCATTGTCTGATAAGATGTCATTTAGTGAGTCCAGTAATTTATCAGTGACGATCATCCCATCTGCACCGCCTTCCAGCGCTAAGTCTAGCCATTCATAAGCCTCTCTTTCTGTGGGTATATCAGGGACGGTCTCAGCAGGGACGTAAGGTGGGTTGAATATCAGAACATCGATCTCATTAAGTCTTATGGCTCTTGTTAGATCTGATTGGAATGCGTCTAGGGATAATGCTCCACCGTTGGATTTGGACGTACTCAAAGTAGTTTCACATGCATGCGGATTCAAATCTGTGGCAATGAAGATGGATTGTGGTAGAATGTTTTTATGAAAGAAAGTGGTTACTATACCTGAGCCAGACCCGATTTCCACAGCTAATGGGACTTTTCCCTTGAATCTTTCAGTGATGAATTCTTTGTCTTGTTCCAAAGAGTCTAATAATAAGAACGAATCCTCTGCAGGCTCGTAAACTTTCTCATAGTCAGCCTTCACGATAGGAGTCGGCAGCATCTCCGGGTCTCAAGTGAGAGATGAGCTCATTATGTTGAAAGTTCAAGTTTTTTGTTAGAGCCGCGATTCTTCAACTTTCAGTGAACGAACCAAACTGCAAGGAATCCTTGGAAACCAGCAAATATGCAGATCAAAGTGAAGGTGAGTGGCTTAATGGCAATGTATCCTTCCAAAGGGCTTATCACTAACAGACTGACAGACGTTAACCGGTAAAGAAGTGAGTGTTTTCTGGTGTCCAAGAGAGGATTTGAGAAGAATACTAACACAAGACAGATTCCAATCGATGTTGAACCATCTGATAGAGTAAGTATTCGCTCCCTTAGAAGCAATCTCAGACTCTCTGAATAGCTAACTGGTCCAGATCCTGCGTATCAAGGAGATCATGGAGGAGAAAGAAGGTATCCCTCCTTCCCAGCAGAGATTGATCTTTAGTGGTAAACAAATGTAAGTGAACATCCCATGAAACTGATAACAATAAGGGAAGCAGCACTAACGCCCCACACAGGAACGACGAAGAGACCGTCGAGGCGTACAAGCTCAGTGCCGGCGCCCAATTGCACTTGGTCCTAACTCTACGTGGTGGCTACTGCTAAATCACCCCCCATTCAATAGCTTACGTAATCGCTCTGTTGTGTTTTTAGCCTAATGAAAATTTACCATGTTGATGATACATTGGCTTCTCTCTGTAGTGCTACACCAATTGGGCGGTATAATGGCAGAACAAAGGGAGAGAAACAAGGCGCCCGCGGAGCTTCAGATCTCTGCGGAGCAGATCTTGCTGGAGGCCTACGAGCGCAAGGACGAGCCGCTGAACAAGACCAAAGTCAAGATTGCAGATTTGGAGGAACTACATGAACAACAGAGAAGAACCAGAGAGGGCTTCGAGAACGCGCTTAGAAGAAACAGACTGGACTTTGGTCAATGGATGCGCTATGCTCAGTTCGAAATAGACAATAAGGAGATGCGCAGGGCACGCTCCATCTTCGAAAGAGCTCTTGATATCAACGCACACCATGTACCACTATGGATCAAATACATTGATGCTGAACTGAAGACAAGAAACATCAACCACGCAAGAAACCTGTTTGACAGGGCTGTGACTTTGCTGCCCAGAATTGACAAGCTCTGGTTCCGCTATGTGCAAACCGAGGAGACTTTACAGAATATCATCGGTACCAGAAATGTGTTCAAGAGATGGCTGAATTGGGAACCTGATTCGAATGCTTGGGACGCCTACATTAATTTTGAAAAGAGATATGATGAATTTGATAATGTGAGGAAGGTATTCAACAAGTACGTGACGGTGCACCCTAATGCAGATACATGGTTGAAATGGATTAAATTCGAGCAAGAGTATGGGACTCAGGATACCACTAGACAAGTATACACATTTGGCATTGACTCTTTGAACAAATCAGAGAAATTGATTATCAGTTTTGCTAAATGGGAAGGTCAGCAGAAAGAATGGGAAAGGGCTAGAGCCATTTTCAAGTTTGGTTTGAGCAAATACCCAGATTCAAGCATATTGAACGTTGAAATGGCCAGATTTGAGAAGCAATACGGTGATAAAGATGGAATCGAGAGCTCGATTTTAATAAAGAGAAAACAAAAGTATGAGACTGAGCTAGGATCAGATCCTAGTGATTATGACACATGGTGGGCATATCTTCAACTACTTGAAGACTATCCAGTGAGCCTCAGAAGAGAAGCATTTGAGAAAGCCGTATCTAATATTCCTAAGATCAAGGAGAAACCTTACTGGAAACGCTACATCTTTTTGTGGATAAAGTATGCCATTTTTGAAGAATTGAATAATGAAACCGAAAAGACTAGGGAGGTTTACAAGAGAACAAGGCAAGTCTTACCTAAAAACTTCACTTTCAGTAAAGTCTGGATCTTATACAGCAACTTTGAAATAAGACAAGGCGATTTATCTCAGGCAAGAAAACTTTTGGGGATCAGTATTGGCCAGTTCCCAAAGAATAAGACATTTCGGCATTATATCCAATTGGAAATCAAACTGAAAGAGTTTGACAGGGTATACATGATGTTGAAGTAATTTCTTTTCTCATGAATTATTATAAACATTGGTATTTAAACAAAGTGTAGAACTAATTATAATGTATATAGTCAAGTCTCTATCTATGCAAGCACTGCGACAACGGTGACGCCGGTAAAACCAGTGATTAGGGCCCATAATGAGCCTTGTGACAAGTTGTAAACAAAGTTGTAGAAGCCAGGGACTCTAACAGCGTCACCTGAAGACTTTGAAGAAGATGAGGCAGAGTTAGAAGCAGTACTTGAAGAGGAGGAGCCACTGGTGGAAGAAGCTTTTTGTGATGAGGAAGTTGAAGATGGAGATGAAGAGGAAGAAGAAGAGGAAGAGGAAGAAGAGTCAGATTCATCGTCTTCGTAACATCTGAATTGGGTACCACCGTTATCAGTGCCCT
This sequence comes from Taiozyma sp. PG4208, assembly GCA_023629715.1. Classification (NCBI taxonomy): domain Eukaryota; kingdom Fungi; phylum Ascomycota; class Saccharomycetes; order Phaffomycetales; family Wickerhamomycetaceae; genus Taiozyma; species Taiozyma sp. PG4208. Next base: position 46,890 of record JAMAIG010000003.1, read on the forward strand.
GAGGTTCACCAGCGCCTGATGTGAAGTAAGCTGATGCTAAAGATGGCATGTCTGGCAAGGAGTTATCAGCTTCCCAGATTCCCGCTTCATAAGTTGGACAGCTTGAGATGGAGTTTGTGGTGACGTAGCCCCCATCACCAGTTGGGTTAGCTACGGATGAGAATTGGTTCTTCAAGTTGGTGAAGTCAGTCAAAGTGGTGACATTACCGTTCTCATCAATCTCCACTAGACCGTAGTCGTTGGTCTCCTGGGAGTATTCGTAGACTAAACCACCGGAGAAGACACCAGTCATCTTGGTTGAGTATATGGCTTGCACTTCAGTGAACGGTCTTGAACTGACGACTTGGTTGCAACCATATTCGGAGAGGAAGATTGGGATGGAGTAACCAGCGTACAGATCAACTTTTTCTTTGTAACCAGACACCGTGAAGGAAGAGAGACCACACCATGAGTAATCGTTGACACCAAACATATCGATTCTCGCATCTTCTTCATCACCACAGTTGAAGTATTCGGCAGCCAACAGTCTATTCGAAGTGACATCTGCAGCGGAATAACCGACCGGGATTTGTCTGTAGTCTCTGGCCTTTAGATATTTCTTCATGTCTCTGACAGTGGCCTTGACATAAGTAGCAGTATCAGTGTTGTTCACGGAGTCAATGACTTCGTTACCAGCAAAGAATCCAAGAGTGTTGTTATAATCAGCGAATTCATCAATGACGGAGAAGACATGTTGCAAGTAAGCAGAGTTGTAAGAACACTTTGCATCAGATCTGGAGATGGATGCTTCCGGGGTGTTGACATCTAAGATCAGGTAAATCCCGGCTTCTTCTAGAGCCTTCATACAAGGATCATGGTCTAAAGTGTTATCAATGGAGTAGACTCTGATGGTGTTCAGGCCCAGCTCCTTGAAGTACTTGATGTCTCTGGTGCAAGCATCTTCGTCAGCAAGAGGATCGGTCAAGTTGGAGGAGCCACCTGGCTGGTAGTCTACACCTCTGATGTAGAATCTTTCACCAGTGACAGAGTTCAAGAAGGCATTCCCTGTGACATTGATTGTGTCGATGGCAGACACAAGCACAGGAGCAGCAGCTAACAGGAGGGAGCCCAACTTCATCGTGTGTTGTTATGTCTGAGCAGCGAGCGGAATAACCTGTGGTTCGGCAGCGAAAACATTCCGTTTTCTGCAGGGACTTCCCATTTCCCTTTTATAAATTTTTTTCTTCTCGAGACGATTTCGAGATGCTGTGCTAAATCGGGTTCAAAATTAGTTGCATATTTGTGGTAGGGGACACAAAAAGTAAACAAGAAGAATATCACTACACATTGTTGATTGAAACACAGTTCGTTTCACTGGATATAGCTTATGTTTCTTTAGTTTCTCATTCTTCTTTAGCCACATCAAGTTCTCGTTCGAGCCTAGCGATCGAATCATCTTCTTTTGGGGTAATTTCAGGAGAAAGTTCCGTATCGATATCGGCATCATCTTCTTGCTCTACCTCGACAGATTCGGCTTCTTCTTCAGGTTTTGAGAGTTCAGGGCCTCCATCAATGGTCTGCAGTATTGTTGAATTAGCCGGCTTCTCTTTGGTGTGTTCACCTTCAAATGAGGTGTCCTTTTGCTGAACATCCGGTTCTTCTTGCTCCTCCTCTTTTTGTTCTTCTTGCTGCTCTTCAGCATTCTCTTCCACCAACACTGAAGCATCTTTGGACTCAACACTTTGTTCAGCATCTTCTCTTTCAATCTCACTATGCAAAGCCTTTTCAATATACTCGTCATCCGCAACGGGGGTTTCGATAACTCTTGGTTTAAACTTGTTAAAATCAATCCCTTCACCGTTGAAGTGGCCAGAACTCCAAATGTCAAACACGGCAATCGATCTCTTATCGTCAAACTCCACTTTCTCAACGGCAGATTTAGGTAGTCTTTTACCTCTTGGACCTTTAGCTCTAGATCTTCTAGCATCAGATTGGACAGGTTCTTCATCCTTTTCCTTCTCTTCCTCTTCCTCCTCGGCAACTTGAGGCTTGAGAGCTGCTGGAATAGCATCAGGTCTGGCCATACCTGGTAACGCAAACAAGGTGTTCAAATTAGTCTTGAAGGCATTTCTATCGGGCTTTGGAGGAGATCCGGATCTTTCAAAGACTTTGGATTTCTCTTCTTCAGCTTCTTGATTCTTACGGAGCATCTCTTGGAAGGCAGCAATCTTGCTTGAAGGTTTCTTTGGCACAGGAGGTGGTGCCTTACCCTTGGTGTTATCTGTTTCCATGATAGAATCCTGTGTTGATGCTCTTGACAGTGGTTTCCTTGGTCTTGGAGGAATGACGGCAATAGGCTTACAGTCTTCAAGTTGCTTAGAGGCTTTATCAGCCAGCTCATCACTATCATTGGAGTCAGCCTTGGCTAGCTCATCAACATGTGTTGGCTCTGGTTCTAGTGGTGATTCCTTAATGTCTGTTACCTTCAGCTTATTAGGGGAAGTTGGTTCAGAGTCCTCTTTTTGTATTTTAGGAGGACTTTGAACTGTTGATTCTTCTTCCTTGGTTTCTTCTACTTCAGCTTCAGGCTCGCGTGTGGCTTGTGATTTCTTTTCCTGAGTCTTGACTCTTTGCGGGCGTTGTGGGATGACGGGTAAAGCGTCTATGACCTCGCCCTCTTCGTTCCTTGAAACTGGCAGTTCTTTTTCTTGAGTCTTTGCTCTTTGGGGACGTTGAGGGATCACTGGTTGTTTCGATGGACGTGGTGGAATCACTGGCTCGGGTGATCTGGAGTCAGCTTTCGTATCAGCTTTCGTATCAACTTTGGTTTCACCTTCATCACCAGCTTCGATTGTTTCAGATTCAACATCATCTGGTCCTAGATGAGATTCGAGCACCTTTTCCGCCTTTGTTTCTTCTTCTGATGTTGCAGAGGAAGTTTCAGCAGATTTACCGTCTTCAGTTTCAGCTTGGTCAGCCTTGTCCTCCTTAATAGGTCTTTTCGGTCTTGCTGGTATGACAGGGACAGAAATCTCTGGGTCTTTGTTTGGAGGACCAGGATCCACAGTGGTACCTGCATCACCTGGAGGAACGTGCTTCAGCTCTCCACCGTTCTTCTTCGTAGGTCTTTGAGGGATCGGTGTCGGATCTGTTGGTTCACTCTCTGAAGATTCCTGTTTCACTGGTCTCTTTGGCACAATTGGCTCTTTCAGGTCTTCAGGTTCAAACTCATCAAAAGAGTCGCTTTCGTCCTCACTGTTAACGCGCTTTTGAGCGATCAAGTCGGCCAAACTGGACATATTTTTGTTGTTGTTATTGTTGAGTATATGCCTGATCCAGTGTTTGTTTTGATTTCCATGATTTTCCTGAAATCTTCAATGAAGACAAATATAGGAGAAGCGCTGGTGAAATGGGGATTCTCTGTCCACAATCAGGGGAGGTTCTCAGCAGAGAAGACATACAAATCTCTGTTGATTTGAAAAGGAATTTCGCAGACATTGGTCGTTCCATTAGTCATTCCATACTACGAATCTAAAATAGGATAACAATGGTGGTATGTAAATTACTCTAAGCACCGTAGTTCAAACGGAAGATATCGTTGAAGACGTAGTAAGAAGAGTCTTCTGGGATCAAGTGGAAGACTTGGGAGTAACGTTGTGGGTTTTGTTCTTCGTCAACTAATAATTCACCAGTGACCAAGACTAAGACATCACCGCTTGGAGAAGCAGGTTGAGCATCCAAAGTGGTGATTCTGTGAGAGACTTTTTGGAATGGAAGGGAAGTTAGCTTCTCAACAATGGCTTTGGTACCTTGGACTTGGGAAGTTTCAAAGCTCAACATTGATTGTTCTCTCTAAAATGAGGGTTGTTAGTAAGAAAACACTTCGTAAAACAGTAGCACCATGAAGGTTGTCTCATCATCACTCACGTATAAGTTACCCAATTGGGTTCTGTCAGAGTCGAATTGATTGTAGTAGAATTCGGTGAATTGTTCTGAAGGGCTGGTTAATACTGTTCAATTCTTGTGTCTTCTTCAATTGACATACGAGCTAAAGCGGTGAAGTCCACTGTAAGTTGTTAGTTTTGATCCATTGAAAAAAGTGTCTGGTTGAAGAAAACGGGCCAGGAGTGAAATGTGGAACGTTTCAGTCTCAGACAACCACGCATCGTCACATACTTTTGAGTTGTTGATGCTTGAAACAGTTGTTTGTTCATTGTTTATGTTTTGTTCAATTTTTTCTTTTACTCCGAGGAGATGTAACCCGGAGGTGTTATGAGCGATGGTGCACTATTTGTATTGGACCTAATATAACAAGTAACAGGTAACAACTACTAAAACCGATAAAAGAGACCCCTGAGACTGAAATTGTGAGATTGTTAATCGACCCAGGAGCCTGAAATGGTCTATGCAACCACCAATTGAGAGGCTTCGGATAGACTAAACACCAGGAAAAAACCTCCACCGACCTGTTCTGCTCTTATCAAGCTGGTGATCATTCTTATGCAACCTTTTGATAAACGAAAATCGCCACTTTCCCTATATTTCTCCCGGTTTTAGGTACTAGTAAACCACCAGATACGTTATGCCTTCTGTTCTCACCTCAATCACGATCAAAGCTCCTCCTGAAAAGGTTCGTGAGGTCTTTTTGGACTTCCCAAGCGAGAGTAGAATTCCCTATTGAAAGACGTCTCCATCTATTCAGAAACATTGGAACTGGTACCGGGTTCAATCTTGAAGGCCACCTTCCAATCCATGAATAGAGATACGTATCCAACTGTGCACTCCTATACCGCAGAAGTGCTATCCTGGGATGGGAAGCTCGGTGCTCAGTTCTTGTTTAATCATTCCTTCAAGTTTGAAAAGAATGACGATGATATTACCAATTTTATCAATCGTGAGGACTTCACTGGCCCTTTGGCACGCGCTACTGTATTCTTCATGTTCTCTGATTTGAAGAAGGTTGAGTCCGAATTTAATAAAATGAACAAGGGATTGAAGGAATATGTTGAGAGTTTGTGATCAACTTGGGCTTTGACCATGAGTAATGAAGACAAGGGAAGTTTGTCCAATTATACGTTTTTAAACTACAATAGAAAGACTCGCTTTTGAAGAGTCTCGCTTCGCTGTGAGCAGTCATATAATATGCATTTCATAAAGTTCATAAATTCATAAAGTCAGCATCGTCATCACTTAGGAGACTGATACTGCTATGATAAGGATCAGAAACTTTCTCTCCTATGATTTCAAAGTCTGAATCTCCTCCTATCTCGTTTTTCACTTTTAGCTCATCATCTTCCACGGCCTGAATTTCATTCTCCTTAACAACGATATCACCATCATTCAAGAGGTCATCGTATGTTGACTTGGCCCTTTGGTTTAAGTCACGTATTAACTTGCCCAACCGTCTATGATCCTTCTGACTAGTCATGGTCATGAAATTTCTAAACCTCTGCGATACACCACTGGGCTTCAGTTTACCCATAGCGAAGCTCTTAGCAGAAATCATAGGATTTGGTTCTATTCTGTCTGGTTCAACAGGGGTATAATAATTAGTAAAGAAATCTGCGCTTTCCACTTCATTCAAAAATCCTTCATTTGGTTCAAAATCAATTGAAGCAATGCGATCTTTTTGCGACATGTAAAGCTTTCTAGGCTTTGATTTCTTGACCATTAGTTTCTTTCGTTGGGTGAAATCATTCTCAAGATCAATCACTTGCGAGGCCCTGATGGGTACATCTGCCCTTCTATGTCTCATTCCCAGCGTCCTCTTTGTTGGATTGTTCAGCAATTTGGTGATATCAAAATTCTGATCTTTAACTGGCAAGTCTTTCTTCCTCTTATCAGTGTCATTTCTTCTCTTTGCCACTCTAGGTTTTAAACTTTGGCTAACGTCAGTGGTACGACCAGATAAAGAGTTGTAGCTGTATTCTGGATCTTGTTCAAATTCTTTGTCCATAGCCTCTTCAGCTTTTTTGTATGGGATTTCAAAAGAATCACCTTCTTCAATTGGAGACTCAAAAGCGGCAAAGGTTAGAATGTTTGCAGCCAACGGTTCATTCTTCTTCTCTTGTTTTTTGATATTCTCCATGGCCTTGGTAAAGAGAGCTTCATCGCCATCGCTGAAATCGCTGTCAAAGATTTCTTCACTCAGAACTGGCCCATGTTTTGGACTTTTAGATGTTTCTTTGAGTGGTGTTGTCTTTGTTGGTGACGAAATCAGGTCAATATCTGGTGATCTTGATGTTTCCAGACGTGCAGGTGGTGAAGATGCAGATTCTTGTTCAAAAATTTGCAAGATATCATCATGGTCCTCCTTGACAGACATCAATGATTCAGTCTTGTTCAACAGGGGCTTCTTTCTGATAGGTTCTAGATCAATATCATCCAAGTCACTTTCAATTACTTTTTCCCTCCCCTCTGTCTGATGATCTTGGGAAAAGATAGTCTCGGCAAGTGGGAATGGAGTATGTTTTGCCTTGACAGGCGTTGAACTCTCCATTGGTCTGTAGAATGTTTTCTTAGTTGAACTGGAGATTGATAAAGATTTAGTGCTGTCAGATGGAGTATCGAACAGACCACCCAAGATGTTTGAATTATCTGGAGTATGAACAGAACCCCTAGAAGAATTACCATTAGATAAGTATGATGTATCTTCACCAACTTTTCTGACCAGCTTGGAAGAACTGACAAACCCAGTTTGAACGTGATCAGGCATGAAGAACCTTTTTGGTGGCCTTGAAGCAGGTTCTGGGACCTTAGCAACTTTTTGACTCACCACTTTAGTCTTCTTAGCTCTCGGAACTTTCCCTAACATCGCTTGTGTAGCATGTTTAATTACATCGTCCTCATCTTCACCTCTCACAATTGCCATGTTCTCTTCTGGAATATCAATATACGTCTTGACGCATTCAGGATCAATACCTTCAGGGATAATTCTATCTGACTTGATCATCTCTAATTCACCATGTGCAATTTTGTTTTGGACGTTGGCATATTCTTCCATTGATTGATCAAATTTCTGTTCTTCATTACCTGACAATAACAAAACGACTTTACCATCATTCTTTCTTCCCGTTCTCCCCATTCTCTGGATATTCTTGATAGGACTGCTTGTCGAGTCATAACAGATGATCATATCAACTTCACCAATATCCAAACCTTCTTCACCAATCGAAGTGGCCACCAAGACGTTGATTTCACCCTTTTTGAACTTTTTGATCAATTCCTTTTGAGTCTTTTGACTCATGCCTTGAACATGAGATTCTTCCGATGTACCAGTTCTACTAGCGGCTCTCTTAGCAGCATCTTGGTTCTTTTGCTTCTCCTTCTCCTCTTGCAGTTCAAGTTCTTTCGCTTCGTGTTCTAATTTCTTTTGCTTACCACGGCCCTTTTTCGCATTCTTTAACTTGAAAGTCTCTTGATCGAATCCTTCTTTACCTTTAGCTTGACCAATGAAGATGTGTGGTTTACACTTATCGCCGATATTACCATCAACACACTTGACAATTTCCAATGCAGATTCTCTCAATTCAGTAAAGATGATGACTCTGGAATCTACCTTGTCACCAAAGAAATTAACCAATTCTTCCATCAACTTTTCTAACTTTGGATGACTGATGTACTTCTCGTCCTCGATCAATGGATCACAAATCTTCTTAATCTGAGTCAGCGCATTATGGTAGAAGAAGCTAGCAGAAGTTTTGTTGGTAGACTTCCCCAGTTCGTACTTTGTCCTGAATTCAGCACATTTATCTTGGAAATAGGAATAGAAAGTTCTAACACCATAGATCTTCAAACGCCTCAACATTAGACCAACGTAACCAATAACTTGAAGTATGAAGAAATATTTCCATTTCGTGCCCTCTGGGATAGTTGGGTTCTTGATGATGGCTTGTGATTTTTGCATAACCAGGAAATGGTTAATTCTGGACGGGTCCGTAACATCATAGATGTTAGCCTCATTGGCCTGCTTCAGCACATCCTTGATAGCTTCACCCAATAGCTCAACTATATCATACATCTCGCTGTTCATGTCGCAATGTATTCTCACAGTGTCTTTTCTCTTCATGTACTTGCTAATATCAATACTCTCTTCAGTTCTAATCTCAATTTGAGAGATGTTTAGATTGTTAACAACTTCTTGCACACCTTCAATATCAGCAGCAGGGGTGGCAGTTAAGGCGAGGATTCTTATCGATGTGTTAAATCGGTCAATGAACTTTACCACGTTTGTATAAGCGTAATTACCTCTAGCTCTATGGGCCTCATCAATAACCAAACAGACAATATCCTTAGGATTCAAAATCCCAGTCTTCAAATCATTCTCTACAACCTGTGGAGTGGTGAAGAATACTCTTTTGCTTTCCCAGATTTCCGGTCTGTTCCTTCTGGATTTGTCTAGCAAAATGGCGGTATTGCCACTGGGTATATCTGTCACACCAAGACATGCCTGAATCTGTTGGGCAACTAACGGCCTTGTGGGGGCCATGAAGATGATCTTTCCCGTTTTGAACCATTTATAGTAGTTCAGCATCACTGTGGAGGCAATAAAGGTCTTACCCATACCCGTGGGTATAGCACATAGCAAGTTCTTGAACAATGCCTTCTTGATGATATCGAATTGGTAGTCTCTGACCTGGTAATTGGACGGGTAGATGTAGCGCCTCAGAGCACCTTTATCCATATCGTGGTGCGTCGGGTGGAATATGATACTCTGGTGGATTTCCTCATATTGTGTCTCCTGATTGTGCAGTCTCTCACCAGTCAGAGTTCTCTGCACTGGGACATTTCGCCTCAGCACCGTCTCGTTGATCTGCCTATTGACGGCGCTGTCCCGTTGACCAAGCTCCTGCAGGAACTCACCATCGGAGAAGTCATCAAAATCGTCGTCGGACATGCCGCTGGTTCTGGTTTGCCTTCCAACCTGGTCTTTGTTTTAATTCTTTTTTTTTTACTATTTGGTGTTTACTTTTAGGACAACGCGTAGACAGCGCGTACAGTGATATAAATATGTGGCCCTTACCATTATTTACCTCGGAATATTAAGTAATATCACGGTCGGATCTGAGGAACTCCAGGGTATATCAAAGGGGGCCTCTATAAAGTTGGATCCATGTCTGTTCCAGCTTGAGAACTTACTCAATACAGGACTGGGGAACGCTATTAATCATCAGAGTTTAGATTGAGAACACTGTATACTCAATGTTCTGCTCCATTTTAGGAAATCACCATACATTTGTAAGTGACCCGGCTTTCTAAGTGATGAGATGAGCCAGATCAAAAATAAAAAAAATTTTAGATACGTGAAAAATGCATAGACACATAAAGTTTGTATCTACCACTAGTATATTAACGCCACACAATGAGATTAAAAAGTAAGTGACAGCATAGTTATTCCCCAGTGTAAGCTATACTAACAGGGTCACATAGAGCCAGTTTCCAAAAGAGGTACCACTCGTATGAGAGAAGGTATCAAGAAGAAAGCTGCTGCCCACAATAAGAAACAGAAGAAACTAGCTAAGAAAGATGTGACTTGGAAATCCAAGCAGAAAAAAGATCCAGGTATCCCAGCCAGTTTCCCATACAAGGACAGAATTGTGACAGAGATTGAAGACAGAAAGAGAGAGGAAGCTGAAGCAAGACTACGTCAAAAGGAAGAAAGAAAAGCTGAACTTATTGCCAATGGTCAAAACCCAGACGTTGCCGAGCAAGAATTCACTGAAGAAGAAGAAGGTAATGGTTTGGCTGCATTATTGGAATCAGCTCAAGCTGCTGCTAAGGAATACGAAGGTGAAGAGTCTGAAGATGAAATGGATGAAGATTCTGATGAAGAAGAGCTCGAAGTTGTCGATTATGAAATCAGTGAAGATGAAGATGACGAAAGAGAACTAGATAAGTCCCGTAAAGCTTATGATAAGATCTTCAAGACCGTTGTTGAAGCCTCAGACGTTGTCTTGTATGTTCTGGACGCCAGAGACCCTGAAGGTACCAGATCTAGAAAAGTCGAAGAAGCAGTCTTACAAAGTCAAGGTAAGAGACTAATATTGATTTTGAATAAAGTCGATCTTATCCCAACTGACGTTCTTAAGAAATGGTTAGACTTCTTACAATCCTCATTCCCAACTATCCCATTGAAAGCTGCCCCAGGTGCTGGTAATGCCACCACTTTCAACAAGACCTTAACACAGACTGCCACTGCTAAGAACCTATTAACTTCCCTAAAATCATACGCTGCCAAATCCAACTTGAAGAGATCGATCATTGTTGGTGTCATTGGTTACCCAAATGTCGGTAAATCATCTATTATAAACGCATTAACCTCCCGTCATGGTGGTTCAGCTAAAGCTTGTCCAGTTGGTAATCAAGCTGGTGTCACCACTTCATTAAGAGAGGTCAAAGTTGATGGGAAACTGAAAATCTTAGATTCCCCTGGTATCGTGTTCCCAGCTGAATCCAAGAAGAAATCCAAGGCTGATCAAGAAGCTCAATTAGTGCTATTAAATGCCCTACCACCAAAAGATATTACAGATCCATTACCTGCCATCCTATTGCTACTGAAAAGACTAGCCAAGTCTCCAGAGATGGTGGAGAACTTTAAGAAACTTTACGAGATCCCATCATTACCAGACTCAGACGTCAACGAATTTGCTAGACAGTTCCTGATCCATGTTGCAAGAAAGAGAGGTAGATTAGGGAAAGGTGGTATTCCAAACACCCATGCTGCTGGTCTAAGTGTGTGGAACGACTGGAGAGACGGTAAGATCATTGGTTGGACTCTACCTAAGTCATCAAAGGATGCTGCCAATTCTCATGTTATCAAAGGTGCCGGTTCTGGTACTGCCCCATCTGTTGAACAAACTACCATTGTGTCACAATGGGCTAAAGAATTCGATCTGGATGGGTTATTCGCTTCTTTGGATAACAAGGACGATAAAATGGAAGAATAGATAGTTGGTCATTAATTATAAGCTGCACGATATGTACATTAGAGTCGTTTTTGTAGTGTTGGATAACTCTCCAAATGTTGACATCGGTATTACCTAATGACAGGACATTATCTTTACTACTTTTGTGGACTCTTTGCCACCCCTCGGCTATAACTGGCGTCAGTTCATGATTGTAGCGAAGATCAATGATTCTTCTGTGGTGCAACAATTTGTAGGGGGAAACTCAGGAAGCCCATCACACGTTGAACTGTTTCTTCATGGAAAGAATTGGAAATATCGCGAGGAACTCTAGGAAAGAATCAACTTGATATTCAGTCTTGAACACAAGAAAGATGAAACCCGGGGATCGGCTCTCTTATAAAGGAGAGATATGCACTGTGCGATATGTAGGCGCACTGCCTGCTTGGCCTGGTGAGATTTCTCTCGGTGTTGAGTGGGATAACGCGTCCAAAGGGAAGCATAGTGGAGAGTACAAGGGCAGGCAATACTTTCAAAGTGAGTTCCGCAAACCAACTGCACTGACATGGGAGTGTGTAACTAACAATTTGAAGCATTGGTACGTGGAGCTGGCTCGTTCATCAAAGCCTCAAGGAAACAAGACCCTCCCAAGACTTTTTATGAGGCTGTTGTGGAAACGTATGGTACAGAGTACAAAGAACGGGAGATCAAGATCGGCGTGAAGAAAGTCGAGAGTTATGGGTTTGATAAGTTGCAAAGACTGCAGTCCAATTTCAATTACTTAACGAATATCTCGTTGAGTCGGAAGTGTATCTTGGGCCATGATGAGAAGGATGATGATGATGTGAAGGAATGTTTGAAGAACTTGAAAGAACTGGAGTTAAGCTTCAATTTGTTTACAGATCTTGCTGATATTTTGAAAGTGGTGAAGCTATTGAGACTTGATGGTATAAACTTGATTGGGAACAGACTGACTCGTTGCTCTGAGAACTTTGAGACTCAAATCAAGACTATAAATTTGACAATGACATATCCCTCACAAGAAGTTTTGAATTCATTACCTCATTCATTCCCATATTTGAATAACTTATTTCTCTCAGATAATAAACTCACTTCATTATCAACCTCAATTGCAGAACTCCAGTCATTATCACACTTGGATATCTCCATGAATCACTTTGATGAAATACCCAAATTGATATCACAAACAAACATTACTTCATTAACACTCTCAGACAATGAAATTAGAATTACACACAACACCGTATATCATTCCATAGTGACGCTTGACATAAGACGAAATTTGATAGCTGTATGGTCTGAGGTTGATCAGCTGGTGACGCAATTCCCTTCAGTAACAGAACTGAGGATCAATGGGAACCCATTGTTTGATAATAAGACCGCTGAGGAAGTCGAGCTAGGTATCATTGCAAGATGGCCCGGTTTGAAAGTATTGAATGGGGTGACTTTGACGGAAGAAGAGAGAACTAATGCTGAATTGTACTTCATTTCTAAGGTCAATGATGGTGAAGTTGATTATGATGAGCAGAGATTAAAAACATTGTTGAAGAAGCATGGGAAAGTTCAGATGAGAGTCATTATGAAGAAAGAGAATATAAAGAATGAAGTCATCAGGCTGAGATTCAGGAAAGGAGAAGATGTAATTCAAGTTGACTTTCCTCAAAGCTTTGAGTTCTTAAGGGTCAGAGGACTTATTAGCCGTATAATTGAAAAGAGCATACTGGACTTTGAAATCAGTTATCAGCTAGGTCCATCGAAAGAAACCATCAAGAACGATCTATCACTTCTGTCATCCTTTAATTTTGACCAAGGTCAAGAGTTATTAATAGAATAGTATCTAGCGAATTCTTATACAGTAGTAAAGACTACACTGAATACGTCTAACATTAAAAACTTTGTCCATTGTAAGAATCAAAGCTCTCCACAAAAAGAAAACAAAATAGAATAACACAATGCATCGCTTATCATTAATCAGCATGAAAGTTCCATAGACCGTCACCTAAGTAATGGAACATTTCAATACCAATACCTTTGTTGATGGATTTAATCTCTTCAGTGCTCATATTCAATTTACCAATGGCCAGCGCGTGTTCCTTACCTTCAGCGTAGATAGCAACAAGGACATCCTTTTCTAGACCTGGAGCTTCTGGCAATTGGGCACCTTTGGAAGTTAGACCTGGACACATGACATTAGCACCTGAAAGCACGAATTTGATGGCACCTCTGTCAACTTTAACAGATGGGAATGCATGTGGGTATTTGTGGACAATCTTCAAGGAGGGGATCAGTTCATCAAATTGCTGGAACAGGACAACTTCACCATCGGCGATGAACAATTGGATCTTGTCTTCACATTTTAGTACTTCCACTTGTGACTTTTTCGCTATGATGTCGTCGATGACAGGCTCTAAATCTTGGAATTGGGAGACAACTTTGGTCTTTAAGCCTCTCTGGACGGAGGATTTGACATTGGTTCTTGTGTGGACGTCTTCTTTGGAGAATTTCTTGAACATGGTAGTGGGCGAGGTTCTGTTGGAAGGAAGTTGACACCTTTTTATAGAGGTTTCCATTCATAAAGTTGTGAATTTTTCATTGAAATTTTTTCTAATAGAAGGAGATCAGAAGAGATCACAGACCAACAATGGGAAAAAGAGCAACCACAGAAAAAGCTGAGGAGGTGAAGTATCAGTTTGAAGATTACGCGGGTAAAAAGGGCGAAATAAGTGGAGATAAGCTCTTATAGGGACATACCTTGATCTACTATTCACTTGGAGCGAGGATTGTTTTATCTGTAGTCATCCTTCTATTGTAAATACATAAGACATCAGTGTAAAAAGTAGAACAGCACAGAGATTGATGGCCCAATCAAGTACCGAATCACACACTCAGATCATCAAAGCCACTCAACGACCTCGTCGAGCCAGTCTTGAAAATGAGTTAATGTTTAAAAGGTATTATTGCAAATGAATAACGAAAAGAGTCCAAAAATTCCCTTAGAGTTCCACAATGGGACCAAAAAGGAGCGGTCGTGGTTAAAGTTTTCAACCAGCAAAAACACAATCTCGGACGAATCCTCACTGATATGCGTATTTCCCTTGCATAAGGATAAAGACTGGAATAAGAGAAGTTGGAAAGAAAAATGGGAATCAAGTGGCTTTTATACTGTTTCCGGATTTCTGTCAGCGTAAATTTGAGACCGGACTTGCATATCCCCTCTTCATGGAAGATTCGCGAATTTTCTTGACCAGATTTGAGATGAATAATATGAATAATATAAAACAGACACAAACTTGTCAATTAATCACCATCTTTATCATCATCCATCTGGTTGCAAACTGTAGGCAAAGGAGTATTTTTAAGTGGCAGTTAACACAGAGTTTAGCTCTCCTCTTCTGAATCAAGCAACTCCCTTCTGCCTTTCTGCCTTTGGTCCGACTTCGGTGCGTTTTAGAGTCTGTTCCTCAATTGCATTATTAATTCAAGTATTCAGTTATTCTGAACATTCATGATGGCTACCATGGCTCAGCCTGCTACGAGAGAAGGTCCAGACCTCAACATCGTCCTGTCCTGTCCTGAGTGTAAGGTCTTCCCCCCAGAACTGGCTGAAAGATTCGCTGAAGGTGACGTTGTCTGTGCTCTGTGTGGGTTGGTCCTTTCTGACAAGATAGTGGACACCAGATCCGAGTGGCGTACATTCTCCAATGATGATCAAAACGGGGACGACCCAAGTCGTGTTGGTGAAGCTAGTAACCCTTTGCTGGATGGTAACCAATTGTCCACGATGATTAGTTATCAAGGTGATACAAGCAGGGCTGGGCGTGACTTGAACAAGGCTCAAAACAAGAGTGTGGTTGATAAGAAAGATAATGCCCTGCAATCAGCATATGCCAAGATCTCCATGATGTGTGATGCTGCTCAACTGCCAAGAATCGTCCAGGATGGTGCTAAACAAGCTTACAAACTGACACATGACGAAAGAGCTCTAAAGGGTAAATCCCAAGAAAGTATAATGGCTGCAGTGATTCTTGTTGGATGTCGTAAAGCTCGTGTCAATAGAACATTCAAGGAAATTTGCACACTGACCAGAGTTCCAAAGAAGGATATTGGTAGAGTGTTCAGTATCATTAACAAGATCTTACAGGAAAAGAGAGTGATGGTCAATTCACATTTAAACACGCCCGAGAACATTCAATCATCTCAAACATCTGCAGAAGACCTTATCAGACGTTTTTGTTCTCATCTAGGCCTATCAATTCAACTGTCGAACGCTGCTGAACATATCGCTCGCCGTTGTAAAGAAACCGGGGTTCTTGCTGGACGTTCACCAATCACCATTGCTGCTGCTATCATCTACATGGTTGTCTTGATCTTCAAAGCCGATTTACAACCTCAGAAGATTGCTGAAAAGCTTGGTGTTAGTGATGGTACCATCAAGACATCTTACAAGTTTTTATATGAGAACAGAAAGGATTTGATCGATCAGAGTTGGATCGATTCTGGGAGGGTGAAAATGGAAGATATTCCACAAAATTAATGAATGATTATATACAACGAATAAAGGTGCGATCCAAATGCACATTTGAACTTTTTTTCTCATGGGCTGGTGCGTGCTTTTATTTTATTTACTACTAACTTAGACAGCAGCGGATAAATTAAACCTAATGAATACAATGATTATGATGTAGAGTGTACAGAGTATACAGAAATTATAGAGGCTACAAGCGATTAGCGCATGCAATATTATTAACTGGAACAATCATAATTTGTGAGATTTCATTAAGAGTTGGATATTGGTTGTTTGAGCGATGAAATTTGCTAAAGACAAGCTGGGTGCACCTGGCAACCAACAATAACGGCACTTCAAGAGTCTAGTATACCAACACATTTCGTGACCTCCATCCCATCTTTTCCAAAGCCCCTAATCGTCTCTGTCTCGTAGATCAACCCCCACTTACCTAGATATCTTTTCCCATTGACATTTTTCACTCTGTAATTGTATTCTCTCTTGGAGCAAGGTGGTGACTGGACGTAATCCAAATAGTCAGGTGCACCTGGTAGGATAACGTTATCAGCCACGATGACTGAACCCTCAGTGATCAATCCCAACGTTTCAACAACACGCAAATCTGGTAAGTAGTAGTGTTTCCAATGATCAATGAACAACAGGTCAATTTTCTCAATATTGTGTTCTTCAGTGACCTTCTCCACAAATTCAGATGCCTTGCCCTCGATCTGGACGACTCTGTGACTTAGACCTGACATCTTGATGATAGCAGCGCTGATTGTGTTGAAAACCGCGTCTTGTTCGAATGTGTACACTTTGGCAGTAGAAGAACCGTTCTCTTCCAACTGTTTAGCGATCATGATGGCACTGTAGCCCGTGTGTGTTCCCATCTCCAGAACCGTTTCCGGTTTTGTCGTCTCGATAATGTGTGAGAGCAACTTCCCCTTAGCAGGCCCAATGTTGGCTAAATGGCGAGTCTTTGTATAGAGATCGATCTCTTCGAGCACACGACCAGCGTCGTTATGTGTGTCCTTGGAGCGGAGGTGTTGCAATAGTGCAATCTCATCATCGTGCGATGTGAACTCTGAAAGCATTGTGATTAGTTTGTGATTATTGTTTGATTATGTGAACAGTACGAGACTGAATTACCTTTTAGCTTTTGTTTGAATAGAGGAAAAACCTGGGGTGTGGTGATCCTTTTATACCTCTTCCCCTTTAAGAAAACCGGGGAAAAGTCTAAAGAAGCTAGCGGGTAAACATGTTCGTGTGACAAGTTGCTACAACCTCGGAGGCCTTAACGAGAAGCTGCCTCCTTTGGGAACATTTGCTTGTTCTTTCCACCGATGTTGATAATCACGAGATTCTCTCGGCCGTTTTGTGTCAAAATGGGGCGATTTTTCTATGATTACTTAAAACACCCTGTTTAAGCCGATTAAACGGTGGGGGTCCCGTCCGTTGGCGTTTAAATTAAATATGTGTCAAATAAATGGAGGTATCTATAATATATTAGGATATCATAGTAGAGACGTTCAGCTCTTTTATCGCTCTTCTGGTATAGTCCGGGGAAATTCAATCTGTAACTATTTACACCGATAAACTAAGAGTCTAACGATGTTGCAACACTGCATGTTATGTATTGATTAACTGTATCCTATTATAATCTTCTAAATAACACCGGCTCAAAGCCCTGCTCTGCGCCTTTTCTGTGCCTCTCCGGCCTTTTCACCTTCTTTGATATCTTGAGCCACTAGTTCATCAGCAGCGACTCTCTTTGGAATATAGTCTTGTAACCATTCCAGATTCGTCCCCTTTGGAATCCTCACAATGCCGTTCTGGTCTCCAATAATCAACTCGCCTGGATTGATCACCTCTTTAGCTTCACCAACCTGGATCTCTATTGGAACATTGACACCAACCACTTTAACCACTGGACCAGGCGCAGTTGTCCCCAAACCGTAAGCAAACACCGGATATCCCAGGGCTCTATGCTCATTGACATCCCTGATCCTCCCAAAAATGACAGACCCATTAGCCTTTTGATACTGAGCTCTTGTGCTCATTAACCCACCGTATAGAGCATTGTTCACTTTGACATATGGGGCATTACTTGTTTGCAATTCTGGAGTTAGAGCCACAACGACAATTGAACCTTCAGGGACAGCATCGATGTAGCCACCTTTCACAGTTGGTCTTGGATCATCCAATGGGGCATAAAGCACCGTATAGGCAGTACCAACTGCAGTGGAATTGGTGGAGTACTGGGTCAAGTTTGGGAAGAATCCACCATTCTCCAAACCTGCCTTCACAAGGGCATCACTAATGTCGCAAGGGGTGAATTCTTTCAAGAATTGAATGGTTCTCTTTGAAGACATTCTCATATACAGTCTACTGATGAACAATTGGGAATTCCATTCAATTGGGATTGATTGAAAGAATGCAAAAGGGTGTCAAAAGTTCATTTATGACAAGTTATGGCTCAAAGGAAGCCAAAAGTACAACGCTTTGTCAACCAGCCAATCAGCGAGTGAATAGCCGTAATTGGCACGTCCCTCGATGGCAGCATGGCTTTTTGACACAAAAAGTTTCTTTGTCATTAAAAGCGTCTCTTTCTGTTTCTCTCTTTCTGTAAATCATTTCTTAATGAGAGCAGGTGATCTATTACAATCTGGAAAGTTCATAATCAAAACTATGGATTTTCACTATGGGTTTGCAAGCTATTCGTCCCTGAAACTTACAAGATCATCTTGATTTGTAACCATATGATGGTCAGGAGATTATCTTTACTCGAAAGGTATCTTTCTGGACAATGAGTCAAAAGGCTTGTCCCTTTTTCGGCCGTTAATATCATGGTTCCAAACGAGATCAATTAGTAGCAAAGTGGACAGTTGTGTATTTCGTTCAGCCATTTTCTCTAGTTTTATCGGAAGGACAGACAGAAGCAAAAGGAGAGCAGCCATCTTGGGATTCACAAGAAATACAGGATGCTGGTGGAAGGAAAATGCAGGAATAGATCTACAAAACCAAGATCCCTTTAGCTTCTTGCTCTCACGTTCAAGTGTGTTGGTCACTGTGTACGAGTCCACTACTCACCAGTCTACCAATTATCACCACTGGCTACAAAGCATCACGGAATCCGGCTGTCAAATGGTCCCCTGACAGCAATACAATCTCCCTTTGAACCAATCAAACAGCTCCGTCCACGTGTAGTTACCGTTTTTTTTTTGGTCGGCAGCTGATATTCTTTTGTGTCACTTTCTCGGTTTTTCCGTCTGTTGATGCTGTGTGTGCACCTTCTGATCTTATCTCCTTCCAAAAAGATCAAGATGTTTTATTATATAAACAAGAATCTACCCATTGTATTATTGACCTGAGTCCTGGATTATACGCATCAAAGACGCATTGTCTGAGAACTTATAGATTTATAGACTTTATAGAGAGTATTCAAACATGAGTGAGTCCAGCATACTTTCATTTCCTTATGAGAACCGAAGCGCTAACAACTAATAGCCATTTCCAAAGAACCACTGCGCATCAAGGTCCATGCGGCCCTTTTCGACGTTGACGGTACCATTGTCGACTCCACTGACGCTATTGGTGCATTTTGGAGAGATTTTGCAAAGACTAGGGAGAATTTCGACGCTGAAGAAGTTATTGACATTTCACACGGTTGGAGAACTTTTGATGTTATCTCCAAATATGCTCCAGACCTTGCTGATGAGGCCTATGTTACAGCTCTGGAAGGTTCTGTTCCAGATAAATACGGTGAAAAGGCTAAAGAGATTGCTGGATCGCCTGCTTTGGTCAAACAGATATTAGAGCTAGAGCAACTCGAAGGGAAACAAAGAGTAGCTGTTGCCACTTCAGGAACCTATGAAATGGCATCCAAATGGTTCAAGATTCTTGATCTAAAGAGACCAAGAGCCTTCATCACAGCTGAGAGTGTAAAGTTTGGTAAGCCACATCCAGAGCCATATTTACTAGGGAGAAAGATGCTTGGGTTTGATGAAACTGCTAGAGTCGTTGTGTTTGAGGATGCTAAGGCAGGGATCGAATCAGGAAACAAAGCTGGCTGTTTCACCATAGGGATTGCCTCTACATATGACGCAAAGACCGTACAGAGCTTTGGTGCTGATCTTGTGGTGCCAGATCTAACTGGTGTCAAAGTTTCCAGACTTTTGCAAGACAAAGATCAATTCGAACTGGTGATTGGGGACTACCACTTTGTTTCGCAGCGTTTATTGAAGACTTTGAAGCATTAGGCACTTGAGGTGACTCCGTGGTAAACGTTGTTAGTGTTAATTTTGAATTTAATACGGGCCTTTATTTGGATTAGTTGTAGTTTAAGCTCCTATTAATTACGTCACAGGACCGAAAACACACTTTGAAGTAGTGTAATTTTAGCCTTGATGACATGAAACGGCAGAAACGAGACAATTTCAATTAAGCTCACTCGTCCAGGTTTGAATAAGTTATGATTCATAAAGACACTGAAATGTAATTTCAATGTGAAGAAGATGGCAACTAGTTCTTTGTGATCACCTATCAAACTGTTCTTTAGCATCATAAATTATTGCTACTAATCTCTTCTATCTCCTCTTCATACAGGGGTTAATAGCGAGTTCATTCATGTGGCAAGGGCAATTTCTGCTCAAAAGACCTAGAACTTGACAATTGAACTGGAAAGATGCATAACCAGGAACTACTACTGTCTGAAATAGGGATATGCGTACGTTGAAGATTCTCAAATTGGCATTCCAATGCCCCTGGTAACGGGAACTTTTTTTGATGATTGTAGTAAATTCGTGTTATGTTTTTGACATGATCAGCAAGACTCAGTGGTGAAGCGGACAAGGTTTAGTATTAAGAATGGTAGCACCACAGTAAATTGGGATAAGCTACAGCATGGTATTGTATTATAAAGAGACATATAGTTCAATTCGGTACACAGATATCTATCTCAATTACTGATAATATAACATATTCTCGGTGAATCAATAGGACTAAACAGCAACATTGCTTCTAGGCAAACTTGTTAGGAACAACTGGGCTGATAGTGTTCGACAATGTCCCTTGAGTGTCCCCTTGGGTGGTGACCTCTTTGTCTTCCTCAACAGTAGCGACGTCAGTGTGTGATTTTAGGGAGTCAATGTGTAAAGTAGCTGGAAGTTTGACAGCAAAGCCTTTGATAAGGTTATATTCGTGGGTGATTTCACCACCTAACTTGGCTAGTGCTTCTTTGAAGCTATGAGGGTGGTTAGTACTGGTTCCTCGTACTCAATTGAGATGGTTGAAATGGAGCTTACGCAGTTGGGGAGGCGTTCTCTTTCAAAGTGACCTTTCAAGGGGTTGTTGGTATTAATCCTTTTAAGGAGGGAATTGGCAGGTTTAATACTCACGATAAATGATTTCTTTTCTTCAGACATGGTGTATAAGGTTGTACAGAAAGTTCTTCTAAGAATTTTAACTTGGAATATTGCTTGGAAATATAAAGAAGGTGGCAAGAAATTTGAAACTGAGGAATTGCGTTATCTTTTTACCATTACTGCATAATATATGGGGCAATCGCGTCCTCGGTAGGTTGACTTTACTATGCCCGTGTATCTCCGAATCGGGACATTGTTTTTATATCCGTTTCCATGTACCGAGATCATACAAGATCTACTACAATATGAGTGTCTCGTTCATCAAGCTACCATTCGTTTGTTTATGTACCAGTGTGATTTCAACAGAAATCAAAAGACAAAGATTTGGTCACCAGCTTTAGAAACTGGTTTGGCCTTTTGAAAGCCCAAATTGACAGCAGCCTTCTTAACACCATTGGTCATTGGTGGAGGCCCACAGATCAAAAGGTTGGTTCTTGGAGAGACCTTTGGCAATAGCTCGCCTAGGATCTCTGGGGTGATGTAACCGGTGTAACCAGTCCAACTTTCTTCAGGTCTGTCTAAGAAATAATGAACAGTGACTTGTGGGTGTTCCTTAACGATCTTGTCCAATTCTGGTTTCAATAGGATATCAGCTTCAGTCTGATTACCGTAGAGTAAAGTGACCTTCGTTTTATCTTCAGGATTGTTGATGATGGCGTTGATAATTTGATACATTGGAGTGATACCAGTACCACCAGCAACCATCCCAAAGTGGTCAACCATATTTGGTTCAAATTCGAAGAACCCCTTTGGACCTTTGACATTGATGGAATCACCGATGTTCAATTCAGCAATGTGCTTGGAGATGTTACCTTGAGGGTAGGATTTGATCAACAAATCAAAATAGCCCTTTTCAGCATCGTTTGAAGTTGGAGTGTATGATCTGACAATGTTCTTTTCATTGATGTTGGCTTGGATCTGGATATGTTGGCCAATTGGTAAGCCTAAGATGGAGTCAGGGGTAGGTAGACCGAATCTGTAGACACCGGAGTTATGGCTTAGCATGGTCTTTTGAATCAATGGAAACTGTTGGAATTTTTCCTTAGAAAGGGCCTTCTTTTCCTTTGGGCCACTTAGCGCAAAATAGGCGATGGTGAATATAATTAAGACAACAGTGATAACACCGGCAACCAATTGAGTGTCAGCCATTGTGGGGGGAAAAGCAGGTAAATGGGCTGGAATATGTTTAAAGAGACAGGTGTTTGATGCTTTTTGGCATGTTTCATTTTTTCATTCATCCAACATTTTTTTCAAGAGAAGGCTAGAACATCACGTGACCTTATCAGCTGGCAGTGCTACAAACCAGCATTTTTCCGCGAATCTTTCAAAGAAGCGAGAAATTTGTAAACAACCAAAGAGGACCGGTCACTTTCTCTTGATCTTTTGGCCACTTTCCATCGGTGAAACCTGATCCACTTTTTTAATTGCCTCTAAGACAAGCACGCCTTGAATGTCCTTCCGCAAAGAGAGACACCAATCGCTCTCAGGGGCGCTTTCAGTGTCGTTAGGGCTATCGTCCTCTGTCAGCAATAAGGCTGGGAATCTGGAACAGGCTGCATACTTGGGAAGATCCTATCTAGGCTTCAACACCAACTCCGTTCTAGGTTCCTCTGCAAAACTGCGGAATGAAGACGACAGTGATCTCATGTCCAGTAATTTAGACGACGAGGCTCTCCATGACCAGACTGCTGACATTGCAGACGATGATTACATCTTTGCCGTGGAGGAGGAAGATGATTCACATAACCTCCCTAACGCGAGCATCACTGAAACTTCCTCATTATTGGCCAATCAATACCCTGAGGGCGCCCACTTCGTCAACCAAACAAACTACTACTCAGATGTCGAGGCTCAACAATACTTGAAAAGAAATAAACTCATTGATTCAGAGAAAATAACAGTTACCAAAGTGGTGGGATATATACCCAGTGTCATCCTTGGTCTATTGCTAAACATCTTGGATGCCTTGTCTTACGGTATGATCATCTTCCCAATTGGTGAGCAAGTGTTTAGTAAATTGGGATCTTCTGGGATCTCCATGTTTTACGTCTCTTGTGTCGTCTCACAATTGGTTTATTCATTGGGTGGGTCCGCTTTTGCTGCTGGTATTGGGTCTGAGATGATTGAGGTGACTCCATTCTTCCATACAATGGCCGCTGATATCACTAGACAGATTGGAAAAGAGAATGGACCTGCTGTTATCGCCACTACTATAACTACTTATGCCATTAGCTCGATGCTAACGGGGACAGTATTTTATTTATTAGGGAAATTCAAATTAGGTCAACTGGTTGGCTTCTTCCCAAGACACATTTTAATTGGATGCATTGGTGGTGTTGGTTATTTCTTGATAATCACTGGTATAGAGATCAGTTCAAGATTGGGGTCCTTTGAATACAATCTGGGCTATTTATCGACTTTATTCGAATTGAAAAATTTCTTCAAGACTACCATTCCAATTATCTTAACTGTTGGTTTGGTCTTGTTACAACATTATTATCATAATTCATTGGTTTTACCGAGTTACTTTATCTTTGTTTTCATCTTGACCCATATGATCATCTTACTTGCACCACAATGGGATTTAGACATTGCCAGAAAGTCAGGATACATGTTTTCGGTCGATGATGACACTTCGGCTCCTTGGTATGATTTTTATAGACTATATGACTTCAAAATTGTTCATTGGAATGTTATTGTTAAACAAATTCCATCAATGTTTGCCCTTACTTTCTTTGGTATCTTGCATGTTCCAATCAACGTCCCTGCTTTAGCTGTTTCAACAAAACAGGATAATGTTGATGTCGACAGAGAATTGATTGCTCATGGTATTTCCAATTTTATCAGTGGTGCCGTTGGGTCTATCCAAAACTATTTGGTCTATACAAACAGTTTGTTATTCATTAGAGCTGGTGCTGACTCTAGAATTGCCGGTGTTATGCTAGCTACTGCCACTTTTGGTATTTTACTTCTGGGGCCTGTTGTCATTGGATTCATTCCAGTTTGTGTCGTTGGATCATTGATCTTTTTGTTAGGTTATGAATTGTTAAAGGAAGCTCTGTATGATACTTGGGAAAGAGTCAACATGTTTGAGTATTTAACAATTGTTGCCATTGTGTTCACCATGGGTGTTTATGATTTCGTCATTGGTATTGTCGTGGGTATCATTTTAGCTACTTTCCATTTCTTGTATGAAAACACCAAGATTCCAATCGTGACTAATGAATTCACTGGTGAAGTTGCAAGATCTACGGTGATTAGACATCCCTTACAAAAACAGTTCTTATCCAAGATTGGGAAGCAGATCTTTGTCTTAAAATTGCAAAGTTTCCTGTTTTTTGGTTCCATTGGGAAGATTGAAAAGACCATAAAAGATCTATTCGACTCTGACAAGTACAATGAGAACCCTATCAAGTATTTGATATTAGATTTTAAAAACGTATTGAACGTTGATTTCAGCGCTGCTGAAGGGTTGAATCGTATCAAGAAGTTCATCCAAGAACATGATGCGTTTTTGGTAATCTCCCTTGGTGACAAACCAAAGATTTTCAGATCTCTACAGAACGTTGGGATTTTTGAAAGAGAGGAAAACATCCCTTTGAGCTTGAAAGTTTTCCATGATTTAAACTCATCATTAGAATGGTGTGAGAATGAATTTCTGGCAAAATACAAAAACTTCAAGAAACTGAATCCATCAATCAACATTAAGAAGCCAATGAAATCCATAAAGGCAAAATCATTACCTATTAATACCCCACGGAACACCAATTTCATCCAGCAAGCCCAGATCGCCTATAAGAAGGAATCATCGTTGGAGAACAGCACTCAGCAATCATCGTCGTCATCAAGTGAAGCTGTGGCTAAAAGGGAACCATTACCACTATTACTATTTGCATTGCAAGGTTTAAACACCAAGAGTGAATCTTTCTGGACCTCCATCATTGACTTGTTTGAAAAAAGACATTACTTGGACGAAGAAACTATCCCAATTGGCAAGAATGAATCTTACTTCATCGTCATTGAGAATGGGATCATAACCATTGATTATCAGATCAATGACGCTGCAGATATTTATGAGACTTATTTACCACGTACCATCCTGGGTAATTTTGCTCAACAGTTTGATTCAAAGAGAGATAGATTTGAGACTAAGGTCAAGGTCAAGAAGGACACGACTCTGTGGTTGCTAACGGATGAGAATTTGAAGCTATTGAAACAGAACAACTTGGAAGTCTATAACGAACTGTTATTAATTCTTGTTGGGTTGAACGATGAAAGATTTGAGAACGTTACTGGTTATACATTGATCAGCACTTAGATATTACAGTAATTATACGCTGTCTTCTTATGCGCTTTTGATTTTTGGTAAGTCCCAGTACAACTACATGTAATTTTCTTTATGACACTCTTCAATTTCTATATACATTTCAAAAGTATCTATTCCATACTCAGCTTTAGTGCTTCGATTCTTTCATTTAGAATAGGAACTTGGACTTTTTGATCAAGAAGCTTAGAATGGATAGATTGCAGAGCCTTAATGGCATTTTTTTCATCAATGACCGCACTAATGTTGATTTCATTAGCACCTTGAGAGATCATTTCAATGTTGATTCTTTGTTCAGCCAAAGTTGAAAACATAGTGCTGGCAACACCGATGAATTGTTTCATTTGTTTACCGACTAAGGAGACGATGGCCATGTTCTTAGTCACCTCCACGGTACCTAACTTCTTTAGTTCATTGACAGCTTCCCTTAGATCTCTGTTTGAAGCTTCATCATCGCAGTGTTGTAAAGCCATTGAGACATGAACTTCTGATGTGGAGATTAAATCAACAACCAGTTTGTACTTGTCTAAAGTAGTGAAGATTGAGGCTAAGAAACCATGCGACAAAGTCTTCTTGTTGGAGTGAATATTTAAAACAATAATATCATGCTTAGTGGTGATCGCTGTGGCTGCTTTTTTCTTATGTAAGATTTGATTTGAGATCTTTTCCATTGCTTGAGGTGGATGTGGTGGTGTGGATTCACCCTTTCTAGCGACATCATCTGGGTAAATGATGGTACCATCACCAGTTGGGTTTTCAACGTTTTTTATTCTAATTGGAATCTTAGCTTTGATGACCTGCTCCATGGTGAATGGATGAATAACCTCTGAGCCGTAATACGTCAATTCGGCAGCTTCTTCAGGTGTAACGCTTGGTAGTAATCTAGCTGTTGCAACTTTTCTTGGGTCAGCAGTAAAGATACCGTCAACCTCTTTCCAAACTTGTAATTCATCAGCGTTGATACCAACAGCGATTAAAGCAGCACATAAATCGGTGTAGCCTCTACCAACACCATTCAGCAGACCACCAGGAACAATACCGAAGTAACCAGTGAAAACTGGGACAATTCCATCATCTTCTAATTCAGCAATCTTCTTCGCCAAATCTCTAGCCAAGTTTCTGTAGAAGTCATTGTCGAAACCAGTTCTAGATAAGTCCAAGCCAGCTGGAATAATGCTAGAAAGATCGATGTACTTCGCTTTTACACCATGGTCATTGAAAAGTGCCGCCATGAACAAACAACTCAGCTTTTCACCAGCACTCATGATTGAGTCTAGGGTTCTTGGAGAGATTTCACCAATGATTTGGGAAGCATGTAGTAACTTCAAAACTTGGTCACATTCGTAATTGGTGTCATCTAACAATTGTTTCAGTAGTTGTGGGTCTTTGATTTTGGTTTTGGCATTTTCAAGATGATCATCTCTCACAATTTTTAGTACGGCTTGGTAGTCACCATCTAGGGATGATAAATCAGCAGCTCTCAAGAGTCTGGAAGTGGTACCTTCGGATTTGGTCTTTGATGAACGTGCGGAACACACGACAGCGACTTTATGTTTCTTGGAGTAGACTTTCACAATGTCGTCAGTGATCTTCTCACTGAACTTACCGACACTCGTACCACCGAACTTTTGGACAATCCAGCCTGGGTTGAAAGAAGAGGCTAATGATGCAGATGACATTTTCTGGTATAGTAATAATGGCTGTATGAAATACCTAGTTATCAATTGGTAGCTCTAGCAGTAGGTCAGTGTGATGGGATCTAGGAGGGAACCTATGAGTAGCTGACAAAATTTATAGGTCCAGAAAGTGAAAGAGGATAGAATTCTTACTCGTTCTGCAGAATGATTTCGATGATTCATAAGCTCATCGACACAACCGGCCATAAAAAAAAAAAAACTAACTTCGCGAAACCGTCACCGGAGGAAAAAGACGTAATAGCGGAAATTTACCCAAAAAGGGAATGATCTAGATTCAGAACACTGTGGTTGCCCGGTCGATACACTATTCGCGAACTCACTCTGGATTTCATAAACCCATAGACGAATACGTGTTTGTGTCTGACTCCAGCAAGTTATTGATCAATCCAGAGCCTCTGAAACCATGGTGAAAGATCATTACGGTGTCGTCATCGACTCGGGATCTTCCGGATCGCGTGTGCAGATTTACAGGTGGCCAGACTCCGCTGAACTGGCCAAAGAATCACAGGATGAGTTTGTTAAGAAGTCGGTTCCACAGATCTACCAGGAAGAGTCATGGAGTTTCAAGACATCGCCAGGTATCTCCACGTTTGGTGACAAGCCTGAAAAGGTGTGGGATGACCACTATGAGGACCTGATAGAGTATGCCGAGAAGATCATTCCGAAGGAGAACTGGGAGGACACGCCGATCTTTGTTCTAGCTACTGCTGGTATGAGACTATTACCTGAAAAAAAGAAGCAGAAGTTGCTAAAGAACATCTGTCGTGATATCAAAGAGCATTCTGACTTTCACTTGTCTAACTGTGATGAGCAGGTTCAGATAATTGATGGTGAAACTGAAGGTTTGTATGGTTGGGTTGGCTTAAACTATTTGATGGGACAACTTGACAACTATGATCCAAACGCCTCTTCACATCCTTCCTATGGGTTCATGGATATGGGTGGTGCTTCTACGCAAATCTCATTTGTCCCAAACAAGGATTCAGAGGTTGAAAAGCACCGAGACGACATATCGACACTGTACTTGAAAAACGTCAATGGCGATGTCCAAAAGTGGGACCTCTTTGTCAGCACTTGGTTAGGTTTCGGTGCCAATGAAGCTAGAAAACGTTACTTGAAGAACCTGATTAATATCTTGCCAGAAAAGAATAATGACAATGATGAGGATGATTTCAAGACCACAAGGGTCCAAGATCCATGTTTACCAAAGGGAGCTGTTATTGACTTCTACCATCAGGGCCATAGTTATGACATAATAGGTTCTGGTGATTATGAACAATGTTTGAAATCTACTTATCCCCTACTACTAAAGAACTTGCCATGTGCTGATGAACCATGTCTCTTCAACGGTGTGCATGCCCCAGAGATCGATTTCGAAAAGGATAAGTTCGTTGGGATTTCAGAGTATTGGTATACAGCTAACGACGTGTTCCATATGGGTGGTGAATACAATTTCCTAAAGTTTAGTGAAAAGGTCAAACTTTTCTGTGAAAGTGATTGGTCTACGATTGAACAAAACAGCGAAGCTGGGGAATACAATAACTTGCCAAAATCATTGTTGACAGATGCTTGTTTCAAGGCGAATTGGGTCCTAAATGTCCTACATGAAGGCTTCAGCTTACCAAGAGCCGGTATCGAAACCAAAATTCCAGAAGAGACACCCGAGGACTTTGACAACCATATCCCTTTTCAAAGTGCAGGTGTCATCAAAGGTTCTGAACTATCTTGGACACTAGGTAGAATAGTTTTGTATGCCTCAAGCTTGATTACTATCGGTTCAGAGCAAGCTGTGGGTATCCAGCCAAGTGAGAACGAACATAAACCGTTTATTACCGGTGGCCTTACCGCTGCAGTTGCTGGGACTAAAATCCTATCAAATGCTGATTATGATGACTTACATATCTTCCCACTCTTCTTAGGCTTACTTGCACTACTGACCTTTCTTTACTTTTTCTTTTACAAGAGACAGGCGTTAAATCGGTTTCTTAGCACAATGATCGGTTATTTCACATACTTCATCACTAAGGGCAAGGCACAGTACAACCAGTATAAATACAACAAAGTTGCAACACAGATACAGTCCGACTTAGAGTCGGGAATATACTACCACCAATCATTATCATCCCCATCGCTGGTACTGAATGAAACAAGTGGGAGGCTCAGTCCCTCAGTATCATCAGCAGACTTCAATGCGAGTTTGAGGACAAGATCATTTGCCAATTTACCAAAAGGTGGCGGCATCCCAGGCCAGGGGAATCCGCAAGTAAAGAACGGTCTAAGACCCGCCAACTCCCTATTAGACTTTAGTAGCTTCAAAAATGATCCTCGGAAATCTGATAGTGGAGGGTTTAATGACGATTAGAAGACGTCTATATGATTATGGAACGTTTGTTTGCATTTAAGTTCAATCACTACAAAGGATATACATGATAATAGAAAACATTTAATTCGTCTCATAGTGAATAGTCATAGTCGAAGAAAGGCGAACTGCCGTAATAACTTGATGAACTTCCGCCAGGGTCTTCAAAAAAACACTTTATAAAGGATAGCGAAGATACCACCAAACACAGCGATCAAAGTAGCATTCAATTTGAAGTTCTCTTCATTAATTATGGCGACCATCTTTTTGTCAAGTTGGGTTCTCTTTTCAACTTGTCTTGATAGTTCAGTGGTCTTAGGTTTCACACCTTTTGGTATATGCTTATTTGGTGTCAGGGATTCAATAAATTGTTCAATCTTACCACAGATTTCACCAATTTTCAGGTAGTTTGGATCATGTGGAGTCGATTTGTGATGAATCTTTCTGACGTAATCTGAAAATATTTCAACAACACCTTCAAAAGTACGGGACTTCAAAATCAAGTAACATGTGGTACCTTTTCTAATCTTGACATTCCTTTCAAAGACTTCTTCATTTTGATAAACCAATTCAAGAGTGGCAATGGCCATGACTTGTGGAATGGCGCAGAAGTTGAATGTTGATTGATCTTCAACGAGACTTAAGTAAGTTAATAAATCAGGAACGTGTTCCAATGCATTGTAAACCATTTCACTGATGACCCATCTCCCCTGTCTCTTATTCGTTAAGAACTCATTCAAATTCTCAGCATAATTACCCCAGATTTCTTTTGGCCAGAAAGCTCTACCATCAGCTTGATCTTCTTCGTAATCTCTTGTAATGTTGGTCTTTTGTAAGAATAGACCCATGCTTTCCAGTAGGTTCAAGTCCTTGTATAACTTCTCGTCACCAAACTTGGCGAGCACGATCAATTGAGTCAGACCATCACCAACAAGACCGGCAACGTAATGACAATATAAGTCGTAATCAGCGATGGTTAATAGACCATTACTGTTGAATTCGGGGTTTTGAATATAATCGGCCATACCGTTCCCCATTTGACGAGTGATATCCCTGATAACGTCTTGGTATTCTTGCTTCAACTTGTGGAATTCTCTTAGGACGACATCAAACTCCACCAGCACGATACGGTCCTGTTCAGTTTCGGCATTACCATTGAAAGTCCAATCTTTGGTCAACAACTTGTTGTGGAAATCTCTTAGGATAGGTAGTTTCATTTCATCTTTGATAGACATATCATCTTCAACAGTATCCAAAGCTCTTAGCACAAGGTAGAACAAAGCGACAGCTGTTCTCAATTCTGGGTGTAGTTCTCTAATGACAGAGGCAAATGATCTTGAAGTCTTAAACAACAAGTAATAACATCTCTGTAAATCTTCAGACTCTTCAGCTGGATCTCGTGGATGCAAGGATTTTCTGAAATATTTCAAGTGAATGGCAGATTTGAGCTCAATTGGATGAGCTAGAAGTTGCAGCAGTTTACCCATATTGAACACAATTTTAAGTCTGTATTTATTTCCAATAAGAGCTTGTGGATCTTTTTTTCTCTTTTCAAATCAAATCAATCAATTATTCTCGTATGGAAAACTTCTCGATCGTTTATCGTTTAAGAAAAGTCCCACACTGCCAGAGATAGACGTGCAAATAGAAAACTGAACGTGATAGTCACATGGCTTATCACGTGACTATCTCTTCTTTACTTTTGAATCACCGGTGTCAAGTGCAAGAGACTTCAATGAGTTGCATTTCAGCTTATTAAGTAAAATAAGCATAAATCTTCATGCATGAGAGATTGTTCGAAGTGAGTAAGCCAATTGACGTTATTTTCTAGTGCATTTAGTTAGTTCCGAGCTCTCATAATGCGAGCTCCGAAATCTGAAATGGTTTAGATCCGACATGTTGCATGAACTCATCAACCATGAAAGAACTAATTAAATTAGAAGCCTTGAAAACTGTACAAGTGGCTGCACACCTCTTTTTATGCGACCTCCAAGATCTTGGCCCAGGGCCATTTGCTAAGTATGCTTGTAGCGCCATAGAGTTGTGGTGTGCTGGTTTTCCTTTCTTCTCCAATTATGAGGTAATGAGTGAGCTAGAGAACGGCATGATGCAGTGTATAATATAATTTGACTTTATGCTTTATGGAGCGGCGATACTTCATTCGCTTGCTGTATGAAAGGTACTTTAAGAGGCATGATACATTATGTTTCATGTAGCTGTAGCTTCTAGCGAGGAGTGGTCGTGTCTTTCAGCCTACTGTATTTCTGAGATATGGCCGTATGCTTTATCTGATCAATCAGTTAAGGACCCTATTAGCGTGTTTCTAATTGCCTACAGAGCGAGCTCACCAGCCAAGGGATTGGGAAGAAAGTGAGGGCATGGGAAGTCTGAGATACGAGGAGGTGATAAACGGTGTAATCTTAAGTAATCAAATATCCTGTACCCCTTGCCTGCAACGCTAACGAATGTTCCGTAAAGTTAACATGAGTTCGTCATATTTTCTATTCATGCAGCCCGCATCGCTGAGGAATAGTTTCTTTTCTCAGCATCACAACGGCTTCCACAAGGCATGTTAGGAAGTGATGGAGTGACCCTCCGTGCCTAATGACTCTATTACACTCTGCACAGATGCCCAAATTAAGTTTATTCTGGGCCAAGGCCTCCTTTAACGAATCGCACACCTTCAACTGAAAATTAAGGAAAAACATGCATAAGATCTGCTTCCGAGAAATCAAGACACAAAAAGAAAATTACATCCGACATGCTTTGTATATATAAGCTCAATTTCCCTCTAACTTGTTGTTTAAGGTAGATGCTGATCTGCATCCAAACTCCCGATCATGTCCTCTGATAAACAATTGTCCCATGTGGACTCGTCAGACTCATTAGAAGCTGCTTACTTGCCTACGCAGCAAAAAAAGACACAACAGAAGACTCTTGGTGTCTTAAGAACCGAGATCTACTCTAAACAATACAACGAATGGTATCACAAAGGCTTCATTTTCTTTGGTGTTTTCTTGATCGCCTATGCCTATGGTCTTGACAGTACTGTCCGTTCTGTTAACTTGGCCTACGCCCAATCCTCGTACTCCACACACTCCTTATTGTCCACTGTTAATTGTATCCAAGCTGTGATTGCAGCTGCTGGTCAAGTCTCATTTGCAAGAGTTTCTGATGTCTTTGGTAGAATCACCTTGTTTGTTCTTGCCGTTTTATTTTACGTCGTTGGTACCGTCATCGAATCCCAAGCCACTAATGTCCAAAAATACGCAGCTGGTGCAGTTTTCTATCAATTAGGTCTAACAACTCTTTCATTGATGCTTGAAATTGTCGTTTCCGATTTCAGTAACTTGAACTGGAGAGTTTTAGCTTCCTTTACCGTTGCATCACCTTTCATCATCAACACCTGGGTTTCTGGTTCTGTTAAGGAAGCTGTTGGTACCATGAACTGGAAGTTCGGTATTGGTATGTGGGCTTTCATTACTCCCTTAGCTTGTATTCCATTGTTCCTAGCTATGGTTCACATGGTTTACTTGTCCAAAAAGAGCGGTGATTTACAAGAATTACAAGAAAGACAAAAATTGGCCAGATCTTCTCTGACCACTAAACAATACTTCATTGAAACATATATCTGGGAATTGGACTTAATTGGTGTCTTGCTAAGTGTCTTGACTTTTGGTCTAATCTTGGTTCCATTCACTCTTGGTGGTGGTTTGAAATCAGAGTGGTCCAAAGCTAAAGTCATTGCCCCATTGGTCCTTGGTTTTGTTGTTGCCTTGCCAGCTTTCATCATTTGGGAAATAAAGTACGCTAAAGTTCCATTGATTCCAGGTCATTTGATCAAAGACCGTGGTATTTATTGCTGTATCATGTCCGCTGTTCTTTACAACTTCATCTGGTACCAACAAGGTGACTACATGTATACTGTTCTAGTTGTTGCCAACAATGAATCCGTCAAATCAGCCACTAGAATAGTTCAACTATACTCCTTCACCTCTGTTATCACTGGTTTCATTGTTGGTCTTGCCCTAACTTACATTAGAAGATTGAAAGCTATCATCAATTTTGGAAACTTAATGTGGTTATTAGCTATGGGTCTACTAATTCATTTCAGAGGTGGTAATAACATCTCACATGATGGTATTATTGGTTCTCTATGTCTTCTAGGGTTTGGTGCTGGTCTAACAACCTACTTGGTTCAGTGTTCCATCCAAACCTGTGTCAACCATCAACACATGGCTGCTGTCTTATCCATCTACTTGACCTCATATAGTATTGGTACCGCTTTAGGTACTTCAGTCTCAGGTGCTCTATGGACCAATATCTTACCAGCTCAACTGAAGAAACATCTAGTTGACCCTGAGTTGGTCGCTCTAGCATATGGCTCTCCATTCACATTCATCATCACTTACACTTGGGAAACTGCCGAAAGACAGCTTGTTGTTCAAGCTTATAGACACATCCAAAAGATCCTATGTACTGTTGGTACTTGTTTCGCTGTCCTGTTAGTTGGTGTTGGTCTATTCATTAGAGATCATAAGCTACAAAGTGTTGTTGCCTTGGAAAAGATTGAAGACAAGGAACAAGTCGTCTCTGATGATGAAGACCAAATCGTCAACTGGCTGAAAAGAATCACAAACAGAAAGTAGATTAGTAGCTGTCTGTATACATCGTTCATTGTTAATAATATGTTTAATTTATTTTTGTCCCTAACTATGTAGCTTATAGGCACTATCGAATACATCGATTTCACTCACACTCTCCTCAAGGCCAACTGTCTTTCGGTTGACCTATCCTATCTTTTCAGCCGTTCCAGTAAAGTTCTCAAAAGTATTTGAAGCACTGGTTCTCCGGTAGAATAAACAGTCTATCACGGGTAAATAAGAATGAAAAAAAGTACAATATCGCTTCATCCTTAACTATGCGGGATATATGTAATTACCATTATTTCGGGCATCTCTGCCAATTTCTGCCCTGTTTTGAAGAGCTCTGATTGGCTGAAATTGTTTTGGGATCAAATTCACACACTTTATTTGTACTAGAAACTTCCAATGTTCCCAAGCGCCGTGTTTTCCTGCTTCTCATTACTGATTTCCGCTGTTTTCTATGTGTCCACTGGCGTCTAATTTGTGCTCAATAGAATTTTCCAGAAAAAAAAACGTCGGCGGAAAAAAAAGTATATAAAAAGACAAAGATGGACACTTTTTTGCCTTCAGTTCCCGTTCACTCAACAACTCCCAAAGTCAATTTGCAAGATGTCCAAATCCGAATCTTATGAATTCCAAGCTGAGATCACTCAATTGATGAGTTTGATCATCAATACTGTCTACTCTAACAAGGAAATTTTCCTAAGAGAGTTGATCTCCAACGCCTCTGATGCCCTTGACAAAATCAGATACGAAGCCTTGAGTGACAAGTCTAAATTGGAAACCGAACCTGAACTATTCATCAGAATCACTCCAAAGCCAGAAGAAAAAGTCCTAGAAATCAGAGATTCCGGTATTGGTATGACCAAGGCCGATTTGGTTAACAACTTGGGTACCATTGCTAAATCTGGTACCAAACAATTCATGGAAGCTTTATCTGCCGGTGCTGACGTTTCAATGATTGGTCAATTCGGTGTTGGTTTCTACTCATTATTCTTGGTTGCTGACAAGGTCCAAGTTATCTCAAAACACAATGATGATGAACAATACGTTTGGGAATCTAACGCTGGTGGTAAATTCACTGTGACCTTAGATGAAGCCAACGAAAGAATCAAACGTGGTACCATTTTAAGATTATTTTTGAAGGAGGATCAATTGGAATACTTGGAAGAAAAGAGAATCAAAGAAGTTATCAAACGTCACTCTGAATTCGTTTCTTACCCAATCCAATTGTTAGTCAGAAAGGAAATTGAAAAGGAAGTCCCAGAAGTTGAAGAAGAAAAATCTGATGATGACAAAAAAGCCAAACTAGAAGAAGTTAATGAAGATGAAGAAGAAAAGAAAGAAACCAAGAAAATCAAAGAAACCGTTGAAGAATTGGAAGAATTGAACAAGACCAAGCCATTGTGGACTAGAAACCCATCTGAAGTTACTCAAGAAGAATACAATGCTTTCTACAAATCCATCTCCAACGACTGGGAAGATCCATTAGCTGTTAAGCATTTCTCTGTTGAAGGTCAATTGGAATTCAAAGCCATCTTGTTCATTCCAAACAGAGCTCCATTTGACTTGTTTGAATCCAAAAAGAAGAAGAACAACATCAAACTATACGTCCGTCGTGTTTTCATCACTGATGAAGCTGAAGAATTGATTCCAGAATGGTTAGGTTTCGTTAAAGGTGTTGTTGACTCTGAAGATTTACCATTAAACTTGTCCAGAGAAACTTTACAACAAAACAAGATCTTGAAGGTCATTAGAAAGAACATTGTCAAGAAATTGATTGAAACTTTCAACGAAATTGCCGAAGACTCTGAACAATTTGAAAAATTCTACACTGCCTTTGGTAAGAACATCAAATTAGGTGTCCATGAAGACTCTCAAAACAGAAACGCCTTGGCCAAATTGTTGAGATACAACTCCACCAAATCCACTGATGAATTAACTTCATTAACTGACTACGTCACCAGAATGAAAGAACACCAAAAGAACATCTACTTCATCACTGGTGAATCCTTGAAGGCTGTTGAAAAATCTCCATTCTTAGATATCCTAAAGGCTAAGGACTTTGAAGTCTTATTCTTGGTTGACCCAATTGATGAATACGCCTTCTCTCAATTAAAGGAATTCGAAGACAAGAAATTGGTTGATATCACCAAGGACTTTGAATTGGAAGAAACTGACGAAGAAAAAGCTGCTAGAGAGAAAGAAGAAAAAGAATTTGAAAACTTGGCTAAGGCCGTTAAAGAAATCTTGGGTGAACAAGTTGAAAAAGTTGTCATCTCTCACAAATTGGTTGACGCTCCAGCTGCCATCAGAACTGCTCAATTCGGTTGGTCCGCTAACATGGAAAGAATCATGAAGGCTCAAGCTCTACGTGATACTTCCATGTCTTCATACATGGCCTCCAAGAAGATCTTTGAATTGTCTCCAAAATCCTCAATCATCAAGGAATTGAAAAAGAAGGTTGAAGAAGATGGTGCTCAAGACAGAACCGTTAAAGATTTAACCTCATTGCTATACGAAACCGCCTTGTTAACCTCAGGTTTCACTCTAGAAGAGCCAAACTCCTTCGCTTCAAGAATCAACAGATTGATCTCTTTAGGTCTAAACATTGATGAAGATGAAGAAAAGGTTGAAGAAGCCAAACCAGAAGAAGCCACTGCTGAAGAAGTTGCTGAAACTGAAATGGAAGAAGTTGATTAAGAAGTTGGTCTTTAATTATAGCTGAATTTATAGTTCTATCGTTCTGTACATTGTTTTAATCGTTATTGTTTGAAATTGACCACTGTAGATAGATAGTAGATTCTTTCACTTCCGTAAAGTTCTACTACGAAGGCTTACAGATCTTTCTAGTTTCAGGATGATTTAGATATTATGCCTATTATTTCAATATAATTATACAATGCAAGTTACCTTAAATAGTCAACTTCTCGATGGAATACATAGGAATTCTTTTAGGAGGAGCCTTGTTGTTGCTCTTCACTTCAGCTTGTTCAACCACAGCCAATGTCTTGGATGCAACGTTGAGAGCCTCAATTTTACGGTTCAAAGTCTTCTGTAACTTTCCAATCAATTCATCGTTCCAAGTGAACAACCCACTTGCATCGATTAACAATGATATTAATTCATAACCATAGTTCAAGTTGATGATTCTCTCCACAATTTTGAAATTGTCTAAATCTTTGAAAGTCAGTTTATCCTTAGGGAATTCGAGTAGTCTAGCAATGACATCCTTGAAGATCTCATCATTCTCCGTGGTGTTCAATTCATTCAAAAGTTCCTTGACACTGATATTAGCGGTAACGACAGCTTGTCTCACTAATCTTGGTTTGGATCTCAATTTCGATAATAAGTCTTCAACAGTTGGAAATAATGGATGAGTTAATAGATAAGTCAGTGATCTTTCTGGTAACTCTTCTAGTGAAAAGATGTGCTGAACGATCCTACTGATGAATTTGAAGTCCACAACACGGTCTTTCTCTGTGTAATAATCGTTTTCCACTTGTAAGAATTCTAGGAACTCATTGTCAAAGTTGTCGGATTCCAAAAGTTTGGAGATTTCGAATTCACCATCCTTTATTTCAAAGATGGATGGGATATCTTTGAATTTGTCACCAATAATGGCCTTTGAATTGAACTGTTTACCCAGAGCGTCTCTTAACGTGTTTGAATCCAAAGAGTAATTGAACCCACATAGATCAGCACCACGAAGCACAACACCAAATAGTTGTCTGGCGGCACGATAGGAGTTCTTCATTGGATGTTCCAGGAATGAGATTTCCACTTTAGATTTTGGAGATGAGATGTGTGATAGAATAAAGTTGAAGTTGGTATTGATCAGGTAAATATCATTATCTTGTGCGATCAATAGTCTGTCCTTGCAAGGTGATGCCATTGTCAATTTGGATTTAGCCTCCTTGATATTGAAAGTGGATAGTGATAATGTCTTGAAGTCTTGGAAATGTGGGATGTTGTGCAGTTTCAAGTTATTGTTGAAGTATTGATATAGGATACCATCTGTATAAGTGAAGTGTAAGTTGTTTAGTTTATCGGCGGATTCCACAATCTTGGAGTTAATTTCTTGACCGTTTGGTGAAGTCAACTTGAAATTTAGAATATTCTTCTTCTTGTTAACCTCAACAGTTAGGATGACATTATTCTCGATGAAATCTGAAAACACGGCGGTGTACAAGCTCTTCACTTCCCATTTCTTTTCATAGTTTGCGTCAAAGGAGATGATAGACTGCTCAGTGACAACAATGAAGGACCCGTCAAGCATAGCGTTGATATCCAGCACTCTTGAAGCCACTGAGATCTCTTTCAGTAACTTGGAATCATTCTCAAGCTTTTCAATGATTTGCACAGTGTATTCCTTGTTAGACTTGGTGAAAAAACCAGCAAAATACTTGTTCCCAAAGTTCTCCAGCGCAGTGACAGTGGTGTTTGGTGGTATGGCATGGGACCAGACCAATTTAGGGCTTGGTTTCAAAACATAGTTGGAGATGGAGGCACCAGAGACACCAATATGAAGCTCATCCGGTCCACAGTTTCTGGTGGTTTTGCTCCTCTCATCCACATTCGACACTCTAGGGAGCTTTGCCAGTGTGTATAACTCGCCCAATGACATGTTTAGGCTGTGTGAGAGGCTGTTTTGGTGATCAGATAGGACAGTTTTATGGCCTCTTTGACATATAAAAACTTTTCTCTCAAAGCTCATCGGTAAACTTTTTTTTTTTCAAAAAGCGGTATGGGCACTTAAGCGCGAACTCGTTCTACAAAATGGAAAAACCGTTGGAAAATTAATGTCTCAGTTGGACTTTGCAAAACTGACAAACAAGAGCCTCATTTATAAGCGGGAACTTTGATATCCAAAATGTTCTCATCCAAGTTCAATATTATTCACAGGAGAACGACTCTGCGAAGTTTCAGCTCCATGAAAGCACTTCTAAACGAGTCAACACAATCAACAGAATGCAAAAAGTTCCAACCAAGAGTGGCGTCAGCTAAAGTCTTACGCCACTTACGTTTCACCGTGCCGTTGGATTACTCCAAAGGTCAAGATATTCAAGAGAAGTTTAGCAAGGCCTCCATAGAGTTTAAGAGAATGGCTTCAAAGATTGATAGAAAGAAGAAGGAACTTCTTGCGAAGAACCAGACGACTAATGACTATGAGACGCAATTGTTAGAATCTATCTTAGAAATGAAACCATCGCCAACGATCTTGACTTTCCAGTTCAAGCCGGTGTTTACAGCTGGGAAGAGAGAAAAAGGAAGACTTACACTTGAGGAGATTGATAAGCTGAAATCATTCAACTATGAGTTCGTGCAAACTAATAGAGGTGGTGAGATCTCCTTCCATAATCCTGGCCAACTGGTGGCATACCCTATCTTTGATCTACAGGATTTCAATGGGCTGACGATCAAATGCTTTGTTTCTAAATTGGAGGATTCCATCATTGACACCTTAACAAAGTTTGACGTGCAGGGGAAGAAGACAAGTAATACCGGTGTATGGATTGATGAAATGACAAAGATCTCCAGTATCGGCCTATCAGTGTCGAGATCTGTCACCTCGCATGGTATATCTGTGAACGTGTGCAATGAGATCCCAAATATCGAGACGACGGGCCATGTGTTTTGTGGACTTCCTGGTAAAGCTCAGACTACAATTTTGGAGCAATCAGGTAAACAAGTTGAAGTTAATGACGTTGCCACTGAACTAGTTCGATCGATAGCAAGAACTTTAAATATTGAACAAATCGAAGCTGTCGATTTAGAAGACTTGGATATAGATTGATTTATTAAATAGGCGAAGGTTGGGGGAAACAAATAGTACATAATTTCAAAGATCATAACTGCGTTCGTGAAAGAATTGGGTAAATGGGTTTAGAACATCTTTAGTAGAACAAGTCCAACCACCAAGACACCGGTGATGGTGAACCCGGTTCTATAAATCTCAAGTAAGAATTCATTGGATGATTGAGATTGGAGGGCCTTTTCTCTAAATTCTTCTAGTTCTTTGATTTTGCAGTCCTTTTTTGCAAGTTCATTCTTTAGCAAGTTCACTTCATCTTCCAGCGTGGTCATTGATTCGAACTGTTGCTCTTGTAAGTTACTGATGAATACATCCTTTTCCTTTGTTGAAAGTTCCAGATCTTGGATCTTGGTAACATTTTTCCTATTGATGGCTCTTTCGTTTTGTAATTCCCCTTCGACTTGTTCCAATTTCTCATCTCTTGATTGAATGTATTCTTCAGCTTTTGTTAGCATGTTCTCATGCTGAGTGATAATGGATCTCATATTATTTAACTCTTCAGTGAGCGTCTCTGCCTTATTTTTCTGATCATCTAGTTCCTTTTTAGTCTTTCTCAATTTGGATAGATCAACATCACGCCCCAATTGAGACTTAAAATTCTCCAAGAATTTCTCCACAGATTGTAGTTTCAATTTGTTCAGTTTCTCTTGATGCAATTGGTTCATTAACAACTTGATAGGTTGTACCAAGTTCGAGCTTGTGTTTATGTTGTTATTCACAAAGATGCCCGTTAGAAAATCATGATTAATCCCAAGACTGAGATCTTCCAAGTCATTAGAAACATCACCAAACATGCCTGCATCGAATGGTGTTAGTTCAGCAACAGATCCGGTCTTATCGATTGAACTTCTCTTGTTCAAGTCAGCCAATACTTTTGTAGTGTCCGTGGTGCCATCAACTGATAACGTTAAAAAGTTCTCTATTTTGCAACTGATCTTTCTATGTTGCTGATGCTGATTTTGGTGTTTCTTTTCATTGGCGATATCAATCCCAAGATCAATGGCATCACCAATTTTGATCTCCTCTTCTTTCAAGATCTTGTTGTTGTTAACGAATGTCCCATTAGCAGAGTTTAAATCATTGATGAACAATTTCCCGTTCTTAACATATACTTCAGCATGTTCTCTTGAAATGACCCTAGAATCAAAATAACCATTAAATACACTTGGAGCCCTCTGTGAGGTATTGGGTCTACCCAGTTTCAGGACTTCAGGGTAATTTGGGATCTTTAATGTCTTTCTATCGAATGTCTCATTTAGTGACGTCAAGATTAAAGCATAGATGAAACTTTCCCTAGGAACGGTCTTTCGACTTAAAGAAGATCTAAAGTCGCTTCTTTCAGGCAACTTTTCAGTTGTGACACCGCTTAGGATCGCCGTGTTGTTGACTAGCGGAGTTGGTGCTTGTGCTTTCTGTTTTGATGGAGACAAAGATGAAGAAGGTGAGATGGAGATTGGTAACGATGGTGGGAGGGACGGTTTGATACTCGGTTGTTCAGCCCACAGTTTGTTCCCATTGGAGTTGTTGTAGACCTTGGAGTTGGACCTTGTGCGGCCCTTGAGCTTAGGACTCGTTGTGTTCTCCAATTTAACCGGTATCTCGAGTGTGTCAATGCTTCCTGTGCTTGTTGTGGAACCGCGTCTTTGATCGTTGAAGTCGACATGGAAGCCGTTGTTTGTGTTCTCTGTTCGCAATGCCATGGGGATGTGTTCTATAGTTGGTGTGTATGTATGTGTCTGCACACCAGTCTGGCGTGGAGTGGATGTCTCAAGGGGAATAATGTCAATGGTTATCTAATGGATCAAACAAGAAGAATGTGGAGCAGGGGGAAAGGACGAGAAAGCAAAGGGAAAGTGAGGAATTCCCGGGATCTTTTGGCGGGAAGCGAAATTCAGGAGTATTTTCTGTTCTCTATCCCAGTTTTGCAACTGTGGCAACACTTTCAATCAAAGAATCAACGGTGGAAAGTTGAGTTGAATTCTGATTTTGACCTTTTTTCTCTGTTTTGTATGAAACAGTATGAACATTGAATGTGGCTCCTACCGGTAAATAGTTGATGAGCAGAGAAGATTACCATGGAAACACCAGCAGTTGCGGCTAATACACACAATAACACAGTGGTTGGCATGGTGACATCACTATGGAGGACACACACGAGCACCGGGACGAGGAGATCTTCCTCTCTACCCAAATTCAGAGCCGATTGGACGATCTAGAGACTGAGCAACAACGGTTGAACAAGTCTTCATTGTTTCATGAGTATTCGCATAAATCAGAAGAACACGTCGGTTTGCCCACTGTGGCGAGTGCAGCACCCGGTGGTAAGAGATCAGGGGCTACTAAAACGCCTATAAGGAGAAAGAAGCAGTGCAAAACGCTGTCAGTAAGGGAACAAATGGTGCAGAAACTCAGTGGGAAACCTCATAAGCTTCGACAAGCTCCTACCAAGAAGAAAAAGAAGCAAAAAGAAGTGCTTAAAGATCAAGTCTACACTGCCAGCGAATGGAAGTCTTTGAAATATCGACTCAGGTCTGTAAGCTACGACCTCAATGCTGATGCTGAATCAGATGACCAAGAGCTTTCTGGTTTGAACACCGATGATTTGACTGGTTTATATGACAGGTCTGATAGGATGTATGAGGATCGATACGAGAGAAGTGGCTCAAAATATGAAGTTGAAGAACCCATCACGTTGTCACAGTTTATGCGGGAGCTGAAACCAGAGCAACCTTCAGCTGCTAAAGAGATAGAGACAGAGACAGAGACAGAGATGATTGACGTGATAGAGATCCCAGATGTGGAGAACTATGATGACATTTCCGTGGTTTCCAACACAACAGAAGAGGGCTCTCCACTTCCAGTGGTCTACACAGTAGAGTCTTCTGAAGAGGAAATCGATGTCCAGTCCATTTCATATGTGATGTTCAAAGGTAAAGCTCTGTCTCTCCGATCTGATATTGCCACTGATATGACCATACACAGACGAACAAATGATCAACTGACAATCAACGCAACTGATGATGATGATGACGATGACGACTATTTAATAGAGATCAGAAGAGCCTTTCAGTGAACCTCTGATGTATATGATGTGGTGTCCGGGTGTTTACTCATATGTTTATGTTTTTATGCCAGGAAACACACACTTGAACAACAAAACAAGTACTTGGACGACACTTCAGAGACCATAAAGAGAGATGTCCTTCAATACAGACACGCTGGATGGGTGTATCACGACCTTGTGCACCTCCAACTCGCTTCTACAGAACAGTTTGAACTCTTTGGACACGTTAACTGATGATTTCAGTCGATTGAAGTTGATTTTAGATCAAAACAAGATCTTCACCTTGATACCAGAATATGACCTGACAAATGCCAAACAGAATCTAATCTTTGAGATCGAGCCAAAGATCATGAAGCTTCTCGATACAATCAAGCAAAAGGTCAGTAAACTTGAGAGAAAGAATTCAAACTACGTTTCAAAGATCAAGTTGAACGAAGTTAGAATTAGTGGGTTCAAGAATGAGGCAAAGGACGAAGGAGTTCAGGGGACACAGGAAGAGCTTGACAAGTTGAAGGAATTGAAGTTGAAGAAAGACCGTTTGAAGTATAAGATCTCAAGTGTTAATTTACAGAATAGAAAGAGCAGGTTGAGTATGGTGAATCGTTGACTTGAGGGGATGTTTACTGTGTTGTGATTATTGCTGCTGCCATTGTTGTGTTTTCTGGATATATAACGGTTTAATGATGTTTCTATTTATGATGTCCTCGCATTTGTAGTTCTCTCTGTAGTTTTCATACACTATGAGTGTCTATCAAAGGAAAAAAACAAACGAACTAAGGAAACCACCCACAAATTAATAATCACCTCCAAACCCTTCTAAAATGACTACAGAGATTTATCCACGCCTCGATGATGCCACCATCTCACAGAATGAACGTCAAATACAAAGAAATGAACAAAAATGGCTGCTCAACCTTATCAAAACAGATCAAATCCCACAAATCAAAGAGACGTTGGTGAAATGTCTCGATATCATTACTTCAATGAATGACATCAAATTACCCATCTCATCGACACGAACTGAGCAGGTGAAGGGCACCATCACGAGGAATTCCCTTGAGTTTGTCCAGATGGATTTATGCATTCAAGTGAAGAGTGTTACCAAGAAAAGACTCCATTTGACACTAAGCAAACCATTTGAGATTGTTCAATTGAAGGAGATTCTCATTTCCATCAACAATACCATCGCTCAGGTTCACCTCTTGACAGAGCATACAGACCCCGTTAACTTCTCCAGTCGCTTAACCAAAGTTGTCCAGGAATTGAAGAAATGTAACACTTTGTTGAACAAACCTATGGAGGAATACTTGTTCCCAAAGAGTAAACTGGCTCTTTCTGACTATTTCCACATAACGAATGATAACACGGGTATCAATCGAGCTGATTACTATAGGGAAAGACTCACAGTGGATATGTTCCTCCTAAACGGAGAGATCTCAATGGAGTTCAAATCCTTACATAAGATCACTGAGCATCCATGGTGCGAGGTGAAGCAGGGGAAGAGCTACATCGACAAGCTACGAGAGGATATGAAGTCTAAAAGGATCAAGTA
Source organism: Taiozyma sp. PG4208 (assembly GCA_023629715.1). Taxonomy (NCBI): domain Eukaryota; kingdom Fungi; phylum Ascomycota; class Saccharomycetes; order Phaffomycetales; family Wickerhamomycetaceae; genus Taiozyma; species Taiozyma sp. PG4208. The sequence continues at coordinate 91,178 of JAMAIG010000003.1, forward strand.
CAATGAGATCATTGACCACGAGCAACAGCACAGATCTTTAACCCAGGTTTTCGGGTTGAACAAGTTCACACACCATGATTACTTCACAAGAGGTGTAACATTCAATGATATTGTCGTCATTGAGGAGGAGAAGGTGCTTATAAACTGTCAAGATCCAAACTTGCTGAGTATAAGTGCAAAACTGAAAGGTTTGGAGAATTTGGTGGGGAAGTTGAGTGGGAACTTACAATTGGCATTGATTTGAATCGTTTATAGTGGTCTAATAGATGGTTAGTACTAACTACAGCGATTAGTATTCATTGACTCATTGATCTAATTGATCTAATTGATCCACTTAATCCTATTTGATCCCATTTGAGCTCTTGATGATACTTATTAGGCCAAATGCCTTAGAACCGATGATACGAGAATTTGAGGCGGAAAACCCAGACACCAGACAACCAGTATATGAAAAAAGGGTTGGGATCAGCCAATTCAACACACAAAGGAATTTTAGTGTTATATATATATATATATATATATATAAGAAAGTACAGACCAATGCTCAAGACACGCCATGCACTGCAGTTGGCCCAGAAACGAGGTTTCATTCTTCCTGCCATCGCAGCACTCACCGGCTCCAACTACTTTAAACATATCCAACAGGCCAACGAGTTTGAAAACATTTCCAACAACAAGAGCACCTCCTCTTTATCTTCAATCTTCGACTTGGAATCCTATAGGCCAACTTATACCCCTGCAAGACGCTTTCCAGACGGCAGAATCGACATCTCTGGCACAGAAAGATTCATCCTGGCTGCCATCAGTGGTGTTCAGTCCTTCCGTCATCCAGAGATTGGCTTCAACGTGAACAACTTTGGTGAGGCCACCGCGTTTGACTTCATCCTAAAGAACTTGAGAAACAGAATGCTGGAAACCCCGGATGGGAGAGACGTGTTGAAGGACAGACCTTTGATGAACACCAAGACTTTGGACCCAGAATACTTGAAAACTTTACCAGAGGAGTCATTGGGTTACCAATACTGGGCCTTCACAATGACAGGTGATGAAAGAGCTGCTGTGAGGTTCATTGCCGATGAAGAGCTGGCATACGTGTTTCTAAGATACAGACAAATCCATGACATCACACATATCTTGACAAAGCAAAAGACAGATCTAGCTGGTGAACTGGTGGTTAAGGCCTTTGAATTCGGGAACACACAGCTGCCAATGACCGGTGTCGCTTGTTCAGCTTATGTCAAGTTGTCTGAAAAGAGAAAACAAAAAGTCTTTATGGTGGACACTTTCCTAAACGGTTTGCACACCAGACCTTTGGTCGGCGTCTACTGGGAGAGACTGATGGAGAGGAATGTTGATGACATCAGAAAGGAACTGGGCATCATCACTGATTTCAAGAGCAGATACACCGCTAACCAGTAAATTCATAACTTTATGGTTAAAATATAGGAGCTTTTTAATGAATTATTTATATGGAGAGTTTAGGCAAGTCACCGTAGCAAATGTCATTTAATTATAGGCAGACACCAATAATTCACCGCCTTTGTGCGTCCGTTTGCGCGTCCATTTGCGCACCCCTGATCTGCTGCGAATTAGCTGCAAAGACGTTGCTGCAGTTCAGCGCAAGGACTAAATACAAGATTCGGTAGATGCCACACACTCATGAGTATAAAACATATTCGCGGAGAAGATAGGAAATCTCCCCGCGAACTCGTCCTGTGAAATTGTCCAAAACGTCAACAGGAAAATCAACCTTGACGGTTTAAAAAGGTCCTCTCAAAGTGTTAAATTGCATCAAGGACCCTTTGAACCACCTTCTTCCTAGCTTGATTGACACACACGTAGAAAATGTCTGAACCATATATGACGAGACACATCGACATACAGAAGGTGCCGCTTTTTCTGGCGTTCCCAACGTGTCTTTTAGGGGCCAATTTCATCCTTGACAAGACGCAGAACACTTCATATTCACAAAAGTTGCCCCTCACATTGCTGTTCATCCCCTTGTTCCTCGCTTCTGCCATCACAATTATATACACCTACATGAACAAAACGGCCAAGGTGGTTTCGGGCACGCGATGGGAGAAAAACAGGGTACTGGTTGCGCTGTTTGGGTTGTTCGTCAGTAATTGGATATTGGGATCTGTAAGGACCGTGGTGATATCCATGCTACTGGTGACGAATGTCAATTTGCCTTACTTTGGGGCGTCGCTACTGTTTGATGTTGGCATGTTGTATTATTCCAGTGACCTGGTTCTGATCCCTGGAAGTTTGGAAGATATTAGATTTTATCTAATACTCATTGCATACCTCATTGTTTTCCACATCAAGGAAACCTTGAGAAACTTGGATCAAATCCACTTGAAGACTGAATTGACTTCTGCCTTTGTCTCTGTTATAATCAGTGGTGTTGCGTTGGCGTATGATTATGATCAACTCGAAATCAGTATGGTATTTGTCACAATCGGTTGTGCTATTGTATTGAACGTAACCAAACTGGATACTACCATGGAGTTTCAAAGGGGTTCTGTCACTGTTCTTGGCGTGATTTCTATCCTCTTGGAGATTGTGTCGCTGAATGCCAAATATACCCAAAATATCATTGGTACCTTTGGTGAAATTGCATTAATCCTGGTAACTGCTTTCATCGAAGTTGACGACACTTTATTTCAACCGGTGAAATCCTATAATGTAAATTCAGAACCAACCATCATCCATCAATTATTCCAACATGAGGATACGAGGGCTATCTTCTCCTTTCTGTTACTAAACACCTCGTTCATGTTTGTCCAATTCTTATACTCCTTCAGATCTAAGTCCTTAGGTTTGCTATCCGATTCACTGCACATGGCATTGGATTGTACATCGTTGGCACTAGGTTTAGTCGCTGGTATTTTAGCTAAGAGACCACCATCAGAGGCATTCCCATTTGGTCTAACGAAGATTGAAACACTTGCAGGGTTTGCTAACGGTGTTCTACTGATTGGAATTGTTGCTGGTATTGTCATTGAAGCCATTGAGAGAATCATCAGCCCAGTGAGTCTAGAGAAGACGGGTGAGCTGTTAGTTGTGTCAACACTAGGTTTTATTGTGAACATTGTCGGGATCTTTGCCTTCAATCATGGAGGTCATGGCCATAGTCATGGTCATTCGCACTCTCATTCACATGGTGATTCTCATTATCATGGTGACTCGAGTAATGATAACATGAAGGGTATTTTCTTACACATCTTGGCTGATACTTTAGGTTCAGCTGGTGTCGTTATGTCCACACTGTTAACATCATTCTTCAAATCCAACATCTTTGATCCATTGGCCTCGTTGTTCATTGCCATTATGATATTTGTCTCTGCGATACCATTGATTAAATCATCAGCTTCCAACCTCTTGTTAAGTCTGGATGACAAGAAGGATGATTTCATGCGAGATGTGCTATCACAAATCGCCACTACACCGGGTGTAGTTGGTTATACGACCCCAAGATTTTGGAACAGTCCAGCCATGGCCCAATTTTCCAACTCTGAACACAATGGTCATTCTCATGAACACGCTCATTCAGAGTCACAACAGCATTCCCATCATGACGATCGCCATAACCATTCACATAAAGAGCATCATGATCATGATGACGACGAACATTGTGAGAGCATAAAGACTAAATTGGTTGGATTCATCCATATCCAACACTATGATGGGGAAAACTCCACCATCATCAAGAAGAGAGTCCAGAAGATCTTTGAGAATAATGATATCAAGGTCAGCATACAAGTCGAGAGCGAATCTTCTGCCTGTTGGTGTCGTTCGTGAGTCTTTTGAAATTTACATCTGTGGCATAATGGCCGCTAATCTTGTAGTCTTATAATCTTTTGAACTGAGCTTTCCCGGTACGCGCCATACGATACGCGAAATAATCACGCGTCGCTTTTTTTTGCTAACGCGTCAACTTTTTTTGTCATAAGAAGCCAACGAAAACCTTTTGATAAAGACAGATCCAAAATCACTTGACCAATCGATTATTGAGGGGCTTTGACAAGTTTGATCAAGTCATGACGGAAACATCTACTGAGCTGAGCCAGGAAAGAGGTGTTGAGATTGATGAAAGGAACGTCAATGTCATTGATGTCAGTTCCGATGAGGATGAAGAGATGGAAGATCCTGAGAATGTTACACAGGTCCCTAAATCATACGATAAGCCGATCAATACGCCATTGAAGACTATAGACACCAACCACACCGAGTCTGCTAATAAGAAGACGGCAAAGCAGTTGCAGAGAGAACAAGAGAAACTCGAAAGAGAGCGCAAGAGAGAGGAGGAAAAACTTGAGAAGGAACGTAAGAAGGAAGAAGAGGGAAAGTTGAAAGAGGAGAAGAGAAAAGAGAAAGAACTAGAAAGGGAGAGAATAAAGAAAGAAAGAGAGGCAAAACTTGAACAACAGAAGAAAGAAAGAGAAGCGAAATTGGAGCAACAAAGAAAAGAAAAGGAAGAACGTGAGGCTCTGAGACTGAAAGAAAAAGAAGAAAAGGAGCAACAAAGACTGAAGGAGAAGCTTGATAAAGAAAGGGAAAGGGAACAGAAGGAATTGGAAAAGAAGAAGACCGAAGAGGCTCAGAAAAAGAAACAAGAAAAGTTACAGATTTCCAATTTCTTCAAACCAAAAGCCATTGTCAAGAGTGTCACTGTCACTGCTGCAAAAGTCGATCAGGCCAACATCTCCTTTTACGAAAAGACGTTCAATGAGTTCTATCTAAGAGAAAATGCAGAGATGCATACTTTCAACAGACTGAAAGGTGAACAATTGAAGGCCTCCATTTCTGAGTTTGATTCAGGTTTGAAATCTGGCTCCTCAGACTTAAAATCATGGTTCCAAAACGAACCGCAGCCAGCGATTGAACCTTTCCAAAGAGATGCCAAGTATATTTATGAGAACAGCCTAGAGAATGCCCCACTAAGGATCAAGTTCATCAAATTTTACGAGAATGTAAAATCATGGAATGGGTCATATACCAAACCTGTTCCTAAGACCTTGGCTATCAACCCTTTCCAAGAGATGGAAGAATGTTTCATTGATTGGGATGATGAAGGTGATGAGAATGAAGAAGGTGAAGGCGAAGATATCTCTGAAAACGATGAGGAAGACGAAGACGAAGACGAAGATGATGACATCGGTGATTTCCTAGAGCAAGATCAGCAAAGTCCCGATTCGCAAACAAGAATTTCTGGTCCTTTAATACCCAAGATCAGTTGGAAAGGTGAAAACGAAACACGGCATAAGATTGAGATACTGAAAGCCAACATATCGTTCCCTATCAACCCACTTGGAAACTTCTGGGACACACCTCCAGTGAGTCAAACTCCTTGCAAACACGACGACGAAGCCCAAGAATCTCCAAATGCAAAGAAACCAAAAACATTGATCACTGACAAATCCGATCTTGAGAAATTCGCCAAAGAGGTCAATGAAAGTGAATATACCATTCCAACAATGGTTGAAATCCTGAAGAGGCAGTTTCCAAACTACACCAAATCCACAATTGAAAACACCCTGAGGAACCTGGCGAAAAGGGTGGGACCAAAGTCCACAGAGCGAAAGTGGCAAGTTAACACTGAGCTTTTGAACAAGCTGATTGAATGATCACATCGATGAAATAACGAGCACAAGAATGTAATAATTTTGCAACTTCTTTCGTAGACCCATAAAGTGTTCGTAATCGTAACCCTGGAAACAGAGAGCCGTTGAAAACGTTAGGGCCAGCAGCGCCTTCCCAATTGGGAATAAATTAAACGCGTCAAAAATGCGAAACGCGAAACTGCAAATTTATCGAGATTTCTAAGAAAGCAACAGTGTCCAAGTCAGCTTTCCCAACGAAAAGCAAGCTGCTTCCTTCAGAGACTGTACGCACCATGAGCTCCCCACCACATGACAGCAACCAGGATGCGCAGGACAACTCTCTGACCCAGCAAGACTCCCTTCAGGGTCAAAGAGTCCCGTCTTCGCCATTGTTCTTTCCTCCATCCACAGACTCTGTCCAAGGTGATACGAATGCCAGCTACAACACCACTGCTCAGACGGCTTCTGCCCGTGCTCCCATCCATGATATCTCCTCGCCATTGTTCTTTCCCTCCTCCTCCCAGGCTAACTCCAGACTGCCTTCAGAGGCTGCCCGTGGCTACGGTGACAATGTCAGTTCCCCATTGCACTACTCATCATCACAGTTGAACTCAGACAGAAGAAACAGAGTTGGTAGTTCGCAGCAACGATCAGACCTGGGCTCAGAGCTGAGATCCGATATCAATGCCAGACGTCGTGCTGAGAACCTGCGTCATTTGAGAGGTGACATCCACGGTTCTGACCTTTCCTCCCCAAACGGAAGAAGGCTTGTCCCTGAACACGAAGGCCGTCGTCCAACAGATAGCAGTCGCCAGCCTACCTCTAACTTAGGCATCTCCTCCACATTGGGTGAAGACAACGCTGACGATGCCGTTAGAGTCATTTGGGGTACGAACGTCAGTATTCAAGAGTGTTCCAACAGTTTTAGAAATTTCTTGATGTCGTTCAAGATGAAATACAGAAGAGATCTGGACCAGGAACTTGCTGATCCACTGGTGGATGACGATCTGTACTACGTGAACCAGTTGAACGAAATGAGAAACTTGGGGCTGACCAATCTGAACCTGGATGCTAGAAACCTATTGTCCTTCGGTCCAACTAGGAAGCTGTACTACCAATTACAAGACTACCCACAAGAAGTCATTCCAATCATGGATCAAACGATCAAAGACTCCATGGTCTCGCTAGTCATTGACAATGAGCTGGACTTTGAAATCAGTGAAATCGAAGGGAGTATTTACAAAGTTAGGGTTTACAACGTTGCTACCCAAAAGGACATGAGAGAGTTAAACCCAGGCGATATTGACAGACTAGTTAGCATCAAAGGTATTGTGCTGAGAGCCAGTGCCATTATCCCAGACATGAAGATCGCCTTTTTCAAGTGTAACGTCTGTGACCACACCACCACCGTCGAGATTGATAGAGGTGTCATCCAAGAGCCAAGCGTGTGTCCAAGACCAGCTTGTGCTACACCTAACTCAATGATTATTATCCATAACAGATGCTCATTCGCAGATAAACAGATCATCAAAGTCCAAGAAACACCAGATATGGTTCCAGATGGTCAAACTCCACACTCTGTTTCTCTATGCGTCTATGATGAATTAGTTGATAGTGTTAGACCTGGTGACAGAGTGGAGGTCACCGGTATCTTCAGATCTACCCCTGTAAGGGTCAATGCCAGACAAAGATCCCTAAAGAACCTGTTCAAGACGTTTTTGGATGTTGTTCACATCAAGAAGACTGATAAGAAGAGATTGAACATTGATACCTCAATGAACGCCGAAAGTGAAGTGTTGAGAAAGCAAGACGTTGAAGAAACGAGACAGATCACCCAGGAGGACGTATTGAAAATCAAGGCCACCGCTGCAAGAGATGACCTTTACGATTTATTAGCAAGATCATTGGCCCCAAGTATCTATGAATTGGATGACGTAAAGAAAGGTATTCTATTGCAATTATTTGGTGGTACTTCCAAGACCTTCACTAAAGGTGGTAAGTACAGAGGGGACATTAACATTCTATTGTGTGGTGATCCATCAACTTCCAAGTCACAGATCTTGCAATACGTTCACAAGATTGCTCCAAGGGGTATCTACACC
>JAMAIG010000004.1:0-94919 GCA_023629715.1 Taiozyma sp. PG4208
TTCGCTGAACTATTGCTACCCGTTGCCCTAAAGATTTTCCCAAACTTATTACCTTCAACTTATGAATCTAAGGCTGATAAGGACAAGAAGAAGAAAAAACTACTAGAAACACGTTCAAAGACTTCCAAATTTTTAAGACAAACGTTCAGTGAAAGTGGTGTCAAATTGCCAAAAGCCACCTCAGAGGATGAAAAGGCCGAATTCATTGCATTCTTTAGAGCCCTAAACACATTAGGTGAGACTCCAACGAAAGAACAAGTTGTTAAGATTGCAAGATTATTCAAGAATGACAGTGTCCTAGATAACTTATCGAGACCTCAATTAGTTGCCATGTGCAGGTATATGAATTTGAGACCATTTGGCTCGGATCAGATACTGCGTTATCAAATTAGATACAGATTGTTACAAATCATCAAAGATGATAGAGCGATTGATTATGAAGGTGTTGAATCCCTATCTAAGACCGAATTACAAAGTGCTTGTATCTCCAGAGGTATCAAGACTACTGACGTCTCACCAGCTAGATTGAAAGACGACTTGAAGATTTGGTTAGATCTAAGATTAAGACAAAAGATCCCATCTACTCTGTTGATCTTGTCTAGTGTTTACACCTACGGGGAAGCCTCTAAAAACTTGGATAATTACTATGAAGCTTTAATTCAAGTTTTGCGTTCCATTCCTGATCAAGTTTACAATGTGACCAAGGCTGAAGTTGCTACTGATGATGCTAAGTTGAAATTGAACGTTTTGAAAGAGCAAGAAGAATTGATTAAAGAGGAGAAAGAGCAAGAACACACAGAGACTCCGGTTAAAGATGACATCAAGTTAGAAGACTACGAAAAGGATGAACCAGAAAAAGAAACTCAAGGCCAAATAGCTGAAGGTGATCATAAGAAAGCCATTGAACCTTCAACTGAAGAGAAAACTGAATTGGACACAAACCAAAAAAATTCCACTGAAACAAAGGCTGAAAAAGTTGAACCTGTCAAGGAAACTAAATAAGTTGAACGAATCTTTGATTTTATTTATTTATAGAGACCTTACATATATTAAACATCACTTTTTTAAGATTATTCATTATTCATTTACCTGTAGAACCGAACCCACCAGCACCGCGTTCAGTAGCAGTCAATTCAGTTTCTGAGATCTCCAAGATATCTGCGTTGACGATCCTTTCCAGCACCAGTTGAGCAATTCTATCACCTTTACCAATGGCAAAGTCTTTGCTTGAATGGTTGAACAGCACAACTTTCACTTCACCTCTGTAATCGGCATCAACAACACCAGCACCAGTGGAAATACCGTGTTTCACAGCTAGACCGGAACGTGGCGCAACTCTACCGTAGGTCCCCATTGGAACGATGATCGAGATGTCGGTTGAGACTAAAGCTTGACCATTGGCTGGGACAATGGTCTCTTCTGAACTGTATAGATCATAACCAGCAGCTAGAGCAGAGCCTTTTGTCGGGGTGGTGGCATTTTCAGAACGCTTGTACACTTTCAAAGTGTCATTGATCTTGGTCTTCTTGACTTCTAGTTCGGACATTGTGGATAATATTGGATCTGTAACTTCAGGTCAGTTTGTAGTAGCTGAAGTGAATGGGCCATAAGTTTTTTCTTTGCCCCAACGCGTCGCGTATTTACGCGTTGTTGTTGGTGGTGAAAACAAAATGGGGTTTCTCTCAAAAAGCAGCCTTTCAGCGTTTGTCCGAGTTTGGTGATACCCTCTGAACCAACTTCTAGATATCACTCATAGTCCTGAGGAATTTCCGCTCAGGCTGAAAGATCGACAGTGGTATTTGTGGTTTAATATTTCAGGTCCCAACCATGCCCGCTTATACAAAACAGTTCGCTCCAATGCGATGGCCATGGTGATCGCAGCTGGCATGTAGCAGTGTAGTAGTGATGTTCCAACTTAACGAGTTCACTTGTTGGGAGGGGAGAGAAGCTACGGCAGTTTCCTGTTGGTAACACATGTGATATTGGTAACCACGGCAACCAGGCTCAACCTCACCTATGTCCTATTCAGGCCACTTCCGGGGACCTCGGAAGTCCTCATTTCTTCGCCAACCAATCAGCGGCCACCAAATTCAATTTATCCGCGAAAAGCAGTTCCAAAAACGTCGATTTTCGGTTTGGGCACTAAAACCAATCACCGTCAAGTTGATTTGGATTAAACAAACCGAAAAGTAAAAGAAAAAAAAAAGTTTTAGTGGAAAACCAGGTCTCAATTAATCTTCACTACCAAGTCATAACTCGAACAATGCTTTCTCTAAGATCCGCTTTTACCTCCTCCTTGAGAGCCCAATCAAGATTATTGTCAACTTCGTCTGTTTTGGCCAAATCTACTTATAGAACTCCAGACTTTGGTGACTATGTTAAGCCAGAAGGTACCACTGACAAGACCCGTGCCATTACCTATTTCACCGTTGGTTCCCTAGGGTTGTTGTCTGCTGCCGGTGCCAAATCAACCGTCGAAACCTTCTTGACCTCCATGTCTGCCTCTGCCGATGTTTTGGCCATGGCTAAGGTTGAAGTGGGTCTAGCTGCCATTCCAGAAGGTAAGAACGTTGTCGTCAAATGGCAAGGTAAGCCTGTCTTCATCAGACACAGAACTCAAGCTGAAATCGATGAAGCCAACAAGGTCGACATCTCTTCCTTGAGAGACCCACAATTAGACGCTGACCGTGTCCAAAACCCAGAATGGCTAATCATGTTGGGTATCTGTACCCACTTGGGTTGTGTTCCAATTGGTGAAGCTGGTGATTTCGGTGGTTGGTTCTGTCCTTGTCACGGTTCCCATTACGATATCTCTGGTAGAATCAGAAAAGGTCCTGCTCCATTAAATTTGGAAGTTCCAGCTTATCAATTCGATGGTGATAACGTCGTCATCGGTTAGATGTTTCATCTTTTGAGTTTCATCATGGAAAGTTTAACGTTTAACGAATTTAGAAGGTTGTTATTTTTTTATTGTTTCTTATACATTTTTTATGAGAAGAAGGTTTATTATCATATTCTGAGAGGTTGTTGCCGTGTCGGAGTTATATTTCTGTTGAAAAGAACCAATTGATGGTACATGAATTAAGGGAGTCATGAATCATTGAGAGGGTTGCTTTAGAGGTGAGAGAAGAAGAACGAAAAAGTTATATATATTATCATTCCCTTTATGAGAAAGAAGTTTTTTATTTGATTTTGAAAGTGTTTTCCCGATTAGTCTGTTTTTTATTTGATTCAAGAGGTTATATCCCTCAAGTTTTACACCCAACTCAGAACTCACTATTTATTAATTAAAGAAGGTGCAAAAGCTGCTTTTATTCTATCCAATTCATCATTAGCAACCAAACTGGCATCAAGACAATTCTAATCAATTGTACATATCCATCTTTTTCCACCTTTATATATTCCACTATTTTGCATTGTCACTGTTTTGTGCTATTGGGTTTATAAAATGAGCAGACCGTTGCCCTCTACCGAAATTGGGGTTATAATCTTATACAATTAATCAAATACAAAAGAGAAGAAGAGGTTAAATTCTTTTGATTTATGTTACTGTAGAATCACCATCTAGCTTGAGCCTGAGGCCGAGGCGCTGATCGATCCTCTACTTGATTCAGCATCAATGTAATTGAACTTTTCCAAGACCCCAGTCAAATCATCTGGAGCAATCTGCCATTTTTCTTGTTCCCACTGCTTAACCTGCTGTTTGGCCTCTTCAATCACCCTTTTCAAGATCATGTCATCTATATTCTCATCCTCATCTGTTAGTGAATAGTCATTTAAGATGGCATAGATGTATTCTGGCAAATTGGTGGGCTTGTAATCATAGCAATACTTCATTCTCCAATAGACACTCCAATGTACCTTTGCATAGGCGGGCATAACTCTTGCACGCCCCAAGTTCGGTTTGTACTGAGTGGTCCATTTGTTATTCAGGCTCTCAATCTTTGTGCCTAAAGGTAAGAACTCAATCAGCCACCAGGCGATCACGGCCCAAATGCTGTTGTTACCATGACCATCATAACCTCGGATCTTCTCCTTTGGTAATGAGTTGTAATAACTGAATATGTCTGGGATATTCAACTTTGCTAATGGATCAAGCATATCAAAGTTGATTTTCTTTAAACTGATAGAGCAGATACCATTGCTGTACAAGGCCTCTAACGATTTGGTCTTTGGAATGTTACAAGATCGGAAGTATGGGCTTATCTTTTTGTTTGATAAGTTCTTGGATAGTTGGAGCACCTTTGCTTGTTCAACAGATGAGGTTGAATGGGTTAACCCGGATGAACAGAAGCTCAAGACGTCATGACTGCAGGATAAGAAACTATCAATCGATGAATAGCGTTCTGAGAACTCGACAATTCTCTTCTTGTCAAATTCAACCCCATACACAATTGCTTCTGCTATCATCCATCTCAAAGGGACGTTTGATAAGAATTGGCCATTTACATCAGGGTTCCATCCACCACCAACATCACCATGATTACCTGAGAACCAAAGTTCTTGAAACTCGCCACTCAAAATCTTGCTCTTATCAATAGTGGATGCAGCTTTTCTCGAAGATGAATCATCCGAGTTACGACGCCTGTTACCAGCAACAGTTACCAAGCGGCCTTCGATATCTCTGATGAGCTTTCTAGCTTCATGCAACTTCGATGATATGTCACTCGCACTGTTCTGGCTTGAAACTTTTCTTGACAATCCTGATGGAGTTGTAATGACAGAGCTTGGAAACCACGAATAAGAGTAATGGTTCGGAAATACCAAATTCTGTTTGTATTTCCCTCTGCGTTCATTAATACTGACAGCATGTCTGATCTGTTTCACCAGTGTCAATTTGGAAGAGAAGGGAAATAATCTGTCAATCAATAAACCAACAGAATTGACACAATCAAATAATCCTAAGAGTTCAACTGAAGGGGAAGTCTTCCTTGAGAATGTCTTTTTGAACTCATCGATCAACGTGGTGGTGTAGTCAGGTTGACTAGGTTGAAACGCATACTCCCAACCAGTGTAGATAGACCAAGCACCGTCAACCAAGGATTCTAGCCCACGGTTCAGCAACCCAACCTTCTGGATCATTGAGCATAGGATCCTAGCTGTAAAAGCACCACGGCTTGAGGATTGTTAGTATCAGTACCCCAGCTACGGCAAAAACAAAGGGGTGGTATGTACCTGAAACCGAACATATAGATCTTGTCGCCTTGGTCGTAGTAAGTCATCAAGTACTTGTAAGCGTCTTTGATGTGATCGTCGAGAGTGAATGCCACCGCGGAGTCAAGCGCGTTCGTGAAGCCGCCAATTCTGTCAAAGAAGTCTTCAGACTCCACCTTCATGGAGGCGCCAATACCTGGCTGGTAGTAGCAGATCTGTGTAGAAGGATCATCTTTAGCCAACAACCGAAACAACTTCATAGGGTTGGTGTAAGGCGCTGGGCCAAACTTATTCTCTGTGCCATCAAAACAGAGCACAATATTCTTCATCTGTGAGAGTTCTCACTGTTTCTTCCCATTGACTTGGTGCTGGATTGTTCTCTGTTATATCATTGACCATTGGAGGATATCGCTGGTATTTATACCTCAATTCACTTGGGACCGGAATTTCGCACAAACTCGTAATTTGAACGTAGAGGGAACCCAAAATAATGATTAGTGTTTAGTTTGTGCACGTTTTTACGTGTGACAGTACCTTAGGAAACTCTAATTGAGACCTCTTGAGCCCCTGTATAAAATATTTTCGCAGTGTTGAGTATGAACTCTCGATGTTAAACAAACTCTGATTCACAACCTCTGATTCACAACTTGAAATTTGAACTTTGTGGGGATGCTTTTGAAATGTTTAGCACAATGGGCGGCTAACCCAACAAAGTCTCCGCATTCAAGATTTTCGTAATTGAATGCATGACGACACCTTCGATGCGTCTTGAAAGTGAACAATCAAAAGTTTGTTCTGTAACTTCCTCCATCTATTCCTTCAACTTCTTGGCCACATCTACAAAAATTCGCGGAACAAAAATTTTGACACAATTGGGAAAAAATTGTCCATTGAAAGAGACCTTCTGGATTAAGATCTTAGATCTATCCATTCCGCCTATCATGTCCCAATATTCAAGGCCACAGAGGTATGTCCCTGGTCCAGGTGAACCTGATCTGCCTCCACAATTGGCCAATCTATCCAACAAATCAATCGATGATGTAATGGCCGAACTGAACCGTTCACCATTTTTCATGACACAACTGGATGAAGGTGACGGTGAGGGCGGTGAAAACAAAGAATTAGAAGCTTTAAAGGCTCTAGCGTATGATGGGGAACCAGATGAAGTGGCTACAAACTTCAAAAACCAAGGTAACGATCAGTTCAAGCTAAAATTATACCAAAACGCCATTGAGTACTACAACAAAGGTATCGCTGTGCAATGTGATGTTGATTCCTTGAATGCGCTTCTGTACTTGAACAGGGCTGCTTGTAACTTGGAGCTGAAAAATTATAGAAGATGTATCAATGATTGTAAAGAATCTTTGAAATTCGATCCAAAGAACGTTAAGGCCTACTACAGAATGGGTAGAGCTTTCTTTGCCCTGGAGAAGTTTGAAGAGGCTAAGGAAGCTTTACAATTTTCTTTTGCCTTTGACAAGAAAGGCAAGGCCTCACATGCACTATTGGCAACCATCAAAGAGAAGGAAGACAAGCTTAGGGCCATTGCTAAAAGAAAAGAAGATGAAAGAGTTGAGAAAGAGAGAAAAGACCAATTCTTGAAAAAAGCTGTGCAACTGAGAAACTACTCCCTTATCAAGACTGCTCATCCAATTGAACTACTGGAAGGTGCCAAATTGACCTTAGAAGATCCAAATGATTATGAATCCCAAATAACAATGTCTGCTATGATCATCTATCCAACTCTTGACGAATTCGATTTCATTGCTGATATCACTGAGCTAAATACACCAGCTGAGGTGCTAAATATCATTATGGATAGACCACAATCATGGTTTGATAATCCAAAGCACAAGAACTTTAAAGATCAAAAAATCGATGCCTATATGGAAACTGAACAAGGTGGCTTGATAAAAGTTGGTAAGAAGGTGACTTTCAATATGGCCCTATCAACACCGAAACCAAAGGTTCCGCTATTTGACAATGCTTTGAGATTATACTTTGTCCCAAGAGTGGAAGCCGCGGACTTCTTGGCCAAGTGGGATAAAGGAGTTACATTGAAAAAGAGATTGGAAGTCGGTGCTAAGCTTACTCAATCCTTATAAATAACATAGAGTGCATAACGTTTAAAGTATGTACATATTGCATAAGGTCATTATCATGTTGTGGTCTTTCGTTCTGATTTTGATCATCTTTTGAACTTCTTTCTGTATGTTTCAACTTCATGTAGTGTCAGAGCATCAGTACCCGTCCATTGAGCTGAAGAACCACGATGCTTCAGTCTTGACAACCTAGTGGTAGAGCTCTTGAAGATTTCTTCCATTTGTAGAGGAGCCATAGGACCAAACACTCTGTCAGGGTCAACATACCGCTGGTTGAGTAGAATGTTTCTTAGTTCTGGTGAATTGGCCCAATCTCTCAACACGCTGCCTTCTTCGTCGTCATCGCTTTCTGAGAATATCTCTGGTAGCACAGTTGGAGTGGTTGGAGTTTTTGGGGTCTTCTTGTTGATGACGGTGGAGGACGAACCAAAGTGAGAGTTAGATTGGAATGGGTTTGCACTTTTGGTTTCATTGTTCATTCTGGCATGTTGTAAGACGGCAGTTTTCATCAACGTCTGGTTGCTTGGCAAAGGTCTTGTTTGGTTTTGACCTGTTTGGGGTCTTGGATTCTGTTTAGCTTGTTCTTCATTGTGATACATCTGGTTGGCGAGGTTGTTGGCGACATTGGAAACTCTGAATGCTCTTTTCTGTAAAACACTTTGAAGTTGCTCGGCTGTACGACGACGTTTAGCATCCTGTTGAGCCTGTTTTGATTGGTTGGCAGTTGGTGGGACAATCTTGGTACCAATCTTTCTGAAAGCTTGATTAGAAGACGAAGCAGTGGTTCTAGCTTCATCTTCAGTTTGAGTCTTTCTCTTAGAGGCCCGATTTTGCTGTTCTGATGCAAAGGACTTTGGACGATTCTTTTGTTTAGGCTCTAGTGGCATCGAGGCTAAGCCACCCTTGAATGATTTCCTGTTAAATTCATTCTCATCGATTGGTTTCGTCAATGACTTTCTGGCCAAGTTGAGTCTCTTTGCTTTGTCTTCTTTCTCGTCTTTGGCAGGTGAGTTCACAGTCTTGTGCATGTCCCTTCTCAGCGAACCATAGATGCTCTTCACAGGTGAGAATTTCAAACTTGATCTCTTTGCAAGGTCATCATTCACACTGTTGTCGAAATCATTCTCGTTATCGTTTTCATAAATCGGACTCTCCAATAATGGCGCCTTCTCTGGTGACTCCTCTTCCAGTTTCTTGATCGTTTTGGCTTGGCTTGCCTCAGTAGGAAGTGTCAATCTGCTCAAAACCTCCAAATCATTCTCAGAAATGACTCTCTTGCTGGGAGACTTTGCAGGTTTCTTCGGTGATTTGGCCCTAGCAGCGTCATTTCTTATTGGCCGTCCTATACTCGATTTTCTGGCAGGCTTTTGTACTTTAGAGTTGTCATCAAAAACCTGCTCTGTCTCTTTCAAGAACTTAGATCTAGCTTTTTTCAAAGTAGTACCAACTGAGTTGAAGATATGAGATAGAGGAGAACGGCCTTTTGAAGGTGAGTTTTCAGTGGTCTTAGTTGGGCTATGAAGTTCAGACGGACTGTTTGGTTTTTGTGAATGATTCAACCTAGATTTCAAGGGCTGAAGTTGAGACTCTTTAGCTTTATTTCCTTTCTCTTGTTCCATCTTCTTTGACAATTTTTGCAACGGTGAGGTGGCTGTCGCTGGAATTGAAGAAGTATTATCTTCAAATGTTATGGTAGGATATAATGACTTTGCAGTTTTCGTGTTCTCTGGTTTCTGCTTACCTTCATTACTGCTAATCTCCAGGTCATCAAACAAGCTCTTTCTAGTGTTTTCCTTCTTCTTAGCAGACTTTACTGTGAGTGGACCTCTGTGAGGTAATAGAGCAAAACCTTGACTTTCTCTATGTGAAGCTGGTGGTGGGGTATGTGAAGCTTTTCTATACTTTTTCTGTGGGCTCCCAATGTTGCTGTCGTCTTTCAATGGGACCTTGAGCGTTTCAGTTGACTTTTGTGTAACTTCAGTGGCCTCAGAAGAGCCTGGGTTAACCACAAGGGAGGTGGCAGCAGGCAGTTCTTCAGATGTACTTTTAAATGACGTCTCCAAGTTTTCTGTATATTCTTCTGAGGCTTTGGTCTTTTGAATTATGCTCTTTCTGATAGCCGATTTGATGGCTTGGAATGAGATCTCTTCAGCTGAAGCATCATAGTCCACACTGTTCTCAGTTGGTACAAGGCCCTTCTCGATATTGAAAGGTAGAGAGTATTCTAGTTGCTCGGAGTCGTCTTTTCCCTCGCCGGCTTTGTTGAATAGTGTCTGTTTATCCTCAATTTGGTTATCGATAACCTTTAGTTTTTCTTTCTCGTTGACTTCGACTTTCTCCGGAGGGTCTTGGTAGATATCAGCTGGTTTGTTAAGGAAAGGACTATCGGATTCAGCTTGCTGGAGAGTTGGAATAGAGAAGCCTATTTTGGGAATTGATGCAATTGGTTTCATAGGGCTCTTTCTTCGAGGCGATGGCGATGGTGATGGCGACTGTTGCTGAGGTCTCAAGGGGCTTTTTGACCTATTGAATTTGATTGGGGACATCTTTAAGACATGCATGTCAACTTCTTTCAATGGAGATTTGATGGCTAGAGCGTGATCTCTGATATGCTTCACAGGAGAGTTCTCGCCTCTCAGTTTAGCAGGTGACTCAAGTAGTAATTTAGGATTACTAGTGTCGTTAGTATGATTCAAGTTAGATTCAGCGGGGAATACTCACTTCTCTGATGCATTCAGTATCTCGTCCATCTGCTCGTCTATCCAGGTAAATTCTGAGGCAACAGAGTAGGCAAACTGCTCCACATCCTTAGCCATGGCATCGTGAAGGGCGAACAGCTCCTTTCTTATCCATTTGGACGTCCCTGGGACTTCCTCCTTTTTCGTCGCAGCTTTCAGGCTCCAGAGTGACATCTCTTCAGACGGGATCTCTGAATGGGGCTCTTTCCGGTGTCAGCGTAGCGCCTTTAGCTCCACTCAGTGGTTGTTCTGTGTGTTTTTTCCTAAATTCTTGTTTGTTTACCTTTCACAGTCCAGTACAAAAAAATGATGCGTTGCCCTAGAAACATTCATCCGTACACCAGGTGTCTTACATTGAATCGCAATTAGTATGCAAACGTGTGTATTTATTTACATCAAAGTGGTTCTACCACCGACTTCATTACTCGAAGAACCATCCGGTAGGTTCCCATCACGAGCTGACACGAATTTGCTGTATATGTTGGCCAGCTTGTTCTTTTCTGAGACAGAAATACTTGGTTTGGTGTCCCGTAGTGAAGCGAAGAAATCCTTTTGTTGGATGGTGACTGGATCTTTCTTTGATGGTTCTTTACCACCTGTCTTGGATTTCTCTAATGATTTGCTCAAGTTGGCCATCAATGGCTCTATTTGCGCCAGCAACTTGGTCCTCTCATGAGAGTTCAATTCGTCATTTGCCTCCTCCATTTGTTTCAAGGAGATTTGGAAGAATTCATGAGCAGGCTTGTTTGAAGAAGATGTCGCTTCACCTTTGCTTTCAGCTTTCTCTGCCTCCAATCTTTCATGAACAGCGCCCAAGTAAGCATTGTAGCCCAGAGCTTGCATATCGGCACCTGAAAACCCTTCGCTGTGTTTAGCAATGTATTCCAAGGAAACTTCATCGGCTAGAGACATCTTTCTAGTGATGGATTGCAAGATACTCAGTCTATCTTCATAGTTTGGCAAGTCGCAAATGACACTCTTGTCCAATCTACCAGGGCGTAACAGAGCAGAGTCAATCAGGTCCGGTCTACTTGTAGCAGCAAGGACATAAACACCATCAAGACCTTCAGCACCATCCATTTGGGTCAACATTTGATTGACAACTCTATCAGTTACACCTGTAGAATCGTGACCTCTCTTTGGAGCAATAGAGTCAAATTCATCAAAGAACAAGATACAAGGTTTAGCAGCCTGTGCCCTTTCGAATAGTTCTCTCACTGATTGTTCAGAAGCACCAATGTACTTGTTCAAGATTTCAGGACCCTTGACTGAGATGAAGTTCAGACCACATTGGCCTGCCACAGCAGAGGCAAGCAAGGTCTTACCACAACCAGGGTAACCGTATAGTAAGATACCTGATCTAAGCCGTAATGTGGCATTCTTGAAAATTGGAGCGTACTTGGTTGGCCATTCTAATGTTTCAAGTAGTACAGACTTGGCTTCAGTCAACCCACCAATATCAACCCAACTTGTGGTGGATTTCTGTAATTTGACACCTCTCAAGTTTGAAGGTGTATACCCCTTGATGGCTTTATTAAATAGTTCGTTAGACACTAGGGAGAGTGGTTCATCATCTTCAGCAGATTTGTAGATAGCCTCATGGTGAATTCTATCAACTAAAACTTTCAAATCACTTGGTAAGTAACCTTCAGTTTCAGCGGCCAATTCTGAAACATCAAAATCCTTAGCAAGTTCTAAATCGTAATCTTTCAGAAAGGATTCCAACTGCAAAGTTCTAGCGACCTTTGTTGGAGCTCTAACGGTGAATGACTCTTCAATACAGTGACTTGACAACAATAAACTGTTCACGGCTTCTTTGGATCTGGCAGTGGCTAGGATAATCAAGTTTCTAGATTTCATAACTTTATTAACTGCCTGAATGAAAAATTCACTCAATTGACGGCTCTGTGTTGAATCAGTTTGCTCAGTTTCTGCTGGGAAAAGATTCCCGATACCTTCAAGGATTAATAAAGCTGGACCATACCATGAAGTTTTGTTCAGCCAGGTTTCAATTTTTTCTTTGATGTTTTGGGTACCTTCTCTAACAAAATCATTGCATTCAATGTTCAACACGTAGAAACCTTTGGAGTGGAAACGGCTTGCGATTTCATTGACAATCAATGTCTTACCTGAGCCCGAAGCACCGTAAACAATAGCACCAACTCTACCTTTCTTCAAGTTTCTTTCTATTTGTTTTAAAAGTTCATCCAGGCCAATCGGTTTCTGAGTGGAAGCAACTTCCTCTGAGATGGAAGGCGGAGCCTGTGACCTTGGTACCAGTTGCTCGTCACCGATATCGATAGATATCTTTGTCTCGCCAACAGGAAGAACCCAAGCTATCTTGTCTTTGATTTCAATGATACCACCCTCTGGCAACCCTTTCATGATCGGGAGAACAGCTTCATTCGATATCACTGTATTGTTCAGACCAAGTTCAGCAAATGCCTCTCTCACAAGGGCCTTTGTCTGTTTCAGCTTCTGTCTCTTCAATTCCTTCTCCTTCTGGGCGTGTTCATTGCTTAACGATAACTTATTCTCCACAGCAGGTTTAGATTCTGTAATGATTGGATTTATAACCAGTATTGGGTTTCTTGTGTAGTTTGGTTTCAAAGCCTTCTCGATCTTGACAATGTTCCCCACAGTGTCTTGAACACCTAAACTGATGGACAACAATCTTGAAAGACCCACAATACCATTCATATCAGGGTCATTTATCATTTGAGCGGCAATCTTCTTGATTGGCTTGTCTTCAGCAGTCTTATCCTTAGGAGCAGCTTCTGGGCCAGGGATAATCGAGACGTAAACGTACTCAGCCTGCTCCAACACGTTGTAGATCTCATCAAAATTGGCATATACTGCATATTTGTTATCTGTTTCTTCTCGGAACAGCGGATGAGGTAACGAAATACCTCTTGATAGTGTGAATGGAGTGTTTTCATGTGTGCGACGACTGCTGGAGACAGATCTCACCGATTGCGATTTCTTCTTTCGCTGTGATCTTCTTGCCTTTGGTGCCACTATCACTTCAGCATCAGGAGATAATCTAGCATACTTCTCAGGAGGATAAGGAGTGATCTTAAGGACTTTCAAGGTTGCAGTGATTGTACTGGATGGGTAAATGACCAAGTTCCCACCTGCAAGGACTGCCCTAGTTTGATAGATCAATTTCTCTTCCAAAGCACCAGCATGAAGCTCTACTGTCTCCCAGTCGGATGCAGTCAATGGTTCAACCTCAACGGTGGTGGCCAATGGAGCCTGTAATTTGACATGAATCTCCACCTTCACCTTATCTGACAAGTTAATAGCGCTGGCAAAAGCTGGGTCTATTTCAATCGACTGGTCTTCTTCACTGGTGAACCCACTCCACCCGGCATAGCCCCTCACTGGCGGGCCGGACCTCTTGTTCTTCCACTCCAGTTCCACAATCACATCTTGAACGTTCTTCCTCTGTTGTTAGTCACCGAGGCACATTCGAAGTCACCGAGAGCACACTTACAATCGAGCTGGCGAATAGCTGATTCACTAAATCCGAAGGAAGAGTCACAAAGTTGGTTCTAGACGGCTTGAACCTCACCGATAGACCGTGAGCTTCCATGATTAACTGGCTTTTGTGGCCTTTAAAAGAGCTTTTGTGCTTCAGTTCAAGAACGATGAGTTTAATCTGGAGAAAACGCGACCTCAAACCCTCGCGAACTCGTTTTATAAAGATGCTCACTTACTTCGAAAACTTGCATCAAGGGCCATGAACGAGCTCAGTAGTAATAAACTCCACAGAAAAGGATATAATGGGTATGCAATTCTTGATTTGTATGAACCGCCAGGGGAAGGTGCGATTGGCGAAATACTACAAGGAGTTTTCCGTGAGTTTTGGTGATTTAGTTTAATCAGATTAGAAAGCAGTACTAACACCTCATACCAAAGAACGAAGAGAAACATACATTGGTGGCTGCTATTCACAAACTGATCTCCTCGAGGGAACATAGACACCATAGTAACTTTGTTGAGTTCCAGAATAGCAAACTGGTGTACAAGAGATATGCGGGTGTATTCTTCATTACGGGTATTGATTTAGACGAAAATGAGTTGATGTATCTATCTTCAATTCACTTACTCGTGGAGGTATTAGATGAATGCTTTGAAAGTGTCAATGAGTTGGACCTTGTGTTCAATTTTTACAAAGTTTATCAAGTGCTGGACGAAATGTTCGCAGCTGGGGAGATACAGGAAACATCGAAGGTTGTGATCATTAACAGGCTTGCTGAGGTCGAGGTACTGGAATGATTCCATAGGTATGTTTGAAAGATACAAATTTTTTAAGGTTTTATGGTTATATTTGGGCGGTTAGGAAAAATTCACTATTAAATGCACTTCTATTGTAGATATATCTAGAAGCTCTTGATATCTGATAGTTCTTGGTTCAGCAGATTATCAACTAATGAGCAAACCTCAGCCTCAACTTGCTCGATGCTCTTATCATCCACAACAATTGTATTCCAAGTTTCATCACTGAAGAAAAGTTCAAATTGCTCCTTAACTTTCAGTTGGAACTCACCGACTTCGTATCTTTCTTCCCCAAACCCTGGTCTTCTTGTTCCGTCTAGTAAGTTCAAGAAAATTGTCAAATCAGGTTTAGGTAGACCCAAGTCTGGGTTTAGACTCCATTGTCTGTCTATACCTTTGGCAGCAGTATATGCGACCCCTGAGAAAACGTATCTATCGAGGATAATGTTGACACCACTGTTCAATTTGTCTCTGATCGATTGAGCTAACTCCCATCTGTTAGCTGAGAATAATAAATGTGCCGATTGATCACTCAGTTGGAATGATTTGTCCGTTAGATATGTGTTGATAAGCTTTCCAATTGGGGTGGTTCTGTCTATCAGAATTAGTTTATAGCTATAGAATGTCTATGTGATTATCATTACATACCTGGGAACTTGATCAACTCAACAAAATAACCTCTCTTCACGAGACTTTCCATTAGTCTGCTGGTTTGTGTAGTTTTTCCAGCTCTGTCCAAACCTTCAATAAGAATCAAAGCGCCTCTTGCCATCCTTATCACTTCGATTGAACGAGTTATAGACAGCTAAACAAACACCAAGAACCATCAGAAACCAAAATACACTAAAACACGCTAAAATTGAACGCGCCGCTTACATAATCAATCACATGTATAACATATCTACTCCTTAGGATACAGCCATCATAATTCCTCTAGGTCGCCAAGTTGGTTTAAGGCGTCAGACTGTAATGGATTCCAAAGTGATCTGAAGATCGTGCGTTCGACTCGCACCCTGGAGACTTACTTTTTTTTCTAATTGAAAAATTTTTTGGCGGAGTGTTGAAGAAGGCCGCTTTTCTTGGACTTTGATTGAGGGTACTAGCTGTTGGGTTGATATTGATTCAGATTCAGAATTCTGACTGGAATTAACCGAAGATACAGTGATAATAGTACCACCTGTACCTTTGTAATGGTATTTCAACAAGTGACATATCAGGTTGGGCTCTTTAGACAGGAATCCTCAGGCTAGAGACTAGAAAATAACGGTTTAAAGAAAAATTTAAAGATATCCGAGAAGCAGTCGCTAAATTTACGCCTTCGCATTTTTATCAATAAATTCCCCTAAGTGCTGAGATTCTTTTTCATCAATTGTAATAACTCTTCTTTATATTACTAGTACTTGGTGAAATTCAGAGACAGGTTACCCTGAATCATAATATCTGAAAATCAAAAACCAAGAAAAAGATATTTACCATCGAATCTAACTGAGTGTATGAGATAACATCTTCGCCTTCTAGTTTGCAGCGGGAATCTGTGTAGATTGTACTTGAAAGAATCATCAATCTCAAAATTATAGTCGTATGAGCCAGATGTGGTGAATAACACGAAGACAATAGTAGTTCCAGGTTGTGAGATTCACCAAACGCATGGATTTGGTTTCTGAATCTCATCATACTATTGGACACCATCAACCCTAAATCTGGTCCCTGATGATGACCAACATGACTTCAGCCCAACCAAAGTCCAGGTCTAGGTCAAGGTCCGTTGAATCGCACAACTTTTGCGTTGCAGTTTCTCTGACTTAAGTGTCAAGGGTGCTGTCTTGCATTTGATGTGAGACTCCTGCTCCTTCCCTTCTACTTCAAGACAGCCCCATCTTCGTTATAGTAATTGGTTAAGATTGGAGCTGTAGTAAGCTTCGTCTTCTATATATCTATAACTTCCTGACATTCAGAGCAAATGCAAATAGATATCAGCCCAAATCTCATACACGTATTGTCACATATGCCACCATTTACCTCCGCTGACTTGGAAGAAGTCTCACATTGTGTCGTGAGACAATCCAAGACTCTAGAGAATTATGGATTCCCAACTAGACTCATCTCTAAAGTTTAGAACCCAAACAAATTCATAGTAGTCGTTGTCGCTTGTGAGTCCTTCTCCCCAATCACATAGTTACATTTGCGTATGTTTGAAATGGGGCTTGACGCTATCAGAGAACAAACTATATTTGAAGCATTTGGCGGCTGTTAGAGCCTTTTAAACAGTGTGGTGCATTTTCGTGGCTCAGTCTCGCTAACGAATCCTATCAAGCTATTGCTGACCCTCTACAAAAAAGAAGTACTTATTGAAGCACTGTACTAGCATTCCTATAAACATGATCAGTTGTCGACCAACAAGTGTGCAACGAACTTCTTGTAGCCAGCAGTAGCTTCGGTCAAGTCTGAGATGGAGACATGTTCATCAACAGTGTGAGCAGCGGTGATTGAGCCTGGACCATACAAGTACTTCTTTTGGACTGGTTTTTCCAAATGAGAAACATCGGTGAAGTAAGCAAGGACAACCTTCTCGAAACCATCGTAGTCATAGTCTAAATACACAGGTTCTTTGTTTTGAACATTTTCAATTTCAACGTTGTGGTACTCCTCATTGGCTTCTTGGGCGATCTTCTCGATGATGCTCTTAACTTCAGCGGTGTTATAGGCAACTCTAATTAGAACTTTGGCTTCAGCCTTTGGAGAAACAACATTGGACGCGACACCTGCTTGGATTAACCCTGGGTTGATGGTGGAGTTTCCTAATAATTCATCAGCAGGTAAGTCGGCAGCTAAGACGTTGTTCAAGACTTCCAATAACTTCCTATTGGCATCAATGCCTAAATATGGGTAGCCTGAATGGGCAGCCTTACCTTTGACCTTGATGTTAAAGTTATAGATACCCTTGTGGCCAATACCCAGTTTCAATGCCGTTGGTTCACCAAAGATGACTTTCTCCCAGTTAGCATCCAAGTTCTTTGAGGCAAACTTCATACCAGCACCATCGACTTCCTCACCAACGACAAATAATAAGGCCAAGTCACCATCTTTGACCTCTTTTCTTTCGTAAAGTTCAACAGCAGCGATGATCTGAGTGGCGACAGATGCTTTGGCATCGTTGGAACCTCTGCCATAGATGTCTTCATCCTTGGTATAGTATGGGAAGTATGGTGGAACAGTATCCATGTGGGAAGTCAAGAGGACTTTGGCATCAAGAGAGTCACCTTTGTAAGCATATATGTTGTATCTCTTTGGTTGGACTTCTTGAGCATAGACCTTGAAACCCTTTTGCTTAAGGTAGGTCTTCAAGAATTGACCGACTTGGTATTCTGTTAAACGTTAGTATTTGCTTTCTTAAAACCTTAAAATCCAATTGGTTGAGAACTCACCATTACCAGTAATAGACTCAATTTCAACCAAAGACTTATGCAAGCTGATTAGTTCATGTTGGTTAGAAGTCTTGACTTCATTGGTAAGCAAGAATTGTGGTAATAGATTAGCTGCGGTCTCTGAGAAGTCAAAAGTGGAGGCAGCGAGGCCCAATGAAACGAAAAGGGCTATCAAGTGAAGAGCCTTCATCTTGTCAAGTCAGAGTATTGTTATCTTTAGTCACTAAATAGAAGAGGAGGAAACTGGGAAGGATTGGACCAATTTTCACAGCTTTCTCTCGAGAGAGTGTGATGACTTTGAGAAAATGGCGGAGATAAGGTACAATAAGGAAATTATCGCGACAGTGCATAAAAACACTGGCAATTATATTAAACTTGATAAAGGGAATTAAACAAGTTCTGGTGTGTAGCCAAGGCCAGCCAGCGGTGCCACCAGCGGGAACCCGATGGTGACCATGAAGGGGATACCAGCGTAAACGATTAGTCTGACAATGATCTCAATGTCGTATCTTTTCTTGAAGGCACCACAGGTAAAGATGGTATTCTTTTGATGCAGTTTTGATAGCTCTTTCTTATAGCGTTCGTCGTCTTCTTCGATCTCAGTAATGTCAATGGAAGACTGTGGCCCCACCGAGTCCTTCTTCTCGGCTCCTATGTCCTTTAACATTTGTGTGAGATCACCAATTCTTTCCTTCTTGTTTAGTGTGTCGCTTCTGATTCTGTTGAATGTAATCTTTTCTTTGTCCTCTGCCACAATCAATCTGTACACGGGCTTGAACAACGTTAACAAGATTGGCTTTGAGATTTCTTTCCAGACCACAACGAGGAAAACACCTAGCGTTATTCTCAAAAGTGTTTTGATGAAGCCAATTTCAGCGTAGGAGTAAGGAATATCGATACCATCTATACCAAATTTGGATGAGTTCATCCATCTGTTGGTTTGAATCCAGTGGGAGATATCTATGCCCATGATAACACC
The DNA here is from genome assembly GCA_023629715.1 of Taiozyma sp. PG4208. NCBI lineage: Eukaryota > Fungi > Ascomycota > Saccharomycetes > Phaffomycetales > Wickerhamomycetaceae > Taiozyma > Taiozyma sp. PG4208. The sequence continues at coordinate 18,680 of JAMAIG010000004.1, forward strand.
GATGAAGGCAACCGAATCGTCATAGCATGGGCAATCATCAACAGGAGACACGTGGAAGTAAATCAAACAATAATTGAAGATCAATGAGGTAACAATACCAAACAATGATTTTTGGAACACAAAGGAATCATAGTATTCAGAGGTAAGTCTTCTTAGACCGAAGACAAGGACACCAATGGTAGCACCCACTGATAAGTCGGCAAAACCATGCATACCGCAGTAGATTCTCCCAAAAATCAAAGAGCAATAATAAACAGCCAAGATGAATAAACCTGCAATGAGTTTAATACCTTCTGTATTTCTCAAGAATAGCATCAATAAATACACAGAAACACCAGTGGCATTGGCACTATGAGAAGATGGAAATCCATACTCTTTAGCTGTGTAGCCTGAAAGTGTGATTCTATGCAAAGGTGGAGACCTTGGTCTTGGTAAACAGCAAAAATCTTTAACGAATCCAGAGGCATAGATTCCAAATCCTAAGATGTAGACCAAATCCCTACCTATCTGGCCGTAGCCGAGCCAAATAGGCAAGGGAAGCATCAGCACGTAAAAAGTATGGGCAGCTAAGTTGGCGCTATAGGAAAAGTAGTAATCCAGGAATGGTGTGCGGATGGTTTCTTGGATTTGGGAAAGAATAGGGGTCTCACTTCTCACATAAGGTAGTAGGAAAGCTCTGATTTTGAACCGTATTGGGTTGACCTTGGTCTTGTAATGCACGTGAGGGAAGTTACCAGAGTCCTGGAAGGGATTCTTGTTGTTAAAGTCATTTAGGTGGGCAAACTTGTCAAGCGATGTGGTTGATGAGTTTTTCGATGAGACTTGTAATGTCTCGACTTGTTGGACAGTTCGTTTAGTCGAAGAACGCGATACTGGAGGCATTGCAGTAATGCTGACTTGGCTGATGAAAGTCGAGTGGCACTGGCTCTTTTAGCAGTCTTTTCAGTGGCCAACGGTTGCGAATATCAGCCGATGTGAGTGACACCTTTTTTGTTGTTAGGATGACCGTGTTTTTTTTTCTTGCGTGTATTGTTCAAGTACCGTTGGACTGTTGCCGAAAAGGTGCCACATATCAAGTTTAGGTTTACTTTTCACTAGCTAAAGAGCAGCATTTGTCCTCTGTAGTGAGACTTTTTCTTTAGCTAGATCTCTATCATCCAATGGTCCCTGGAAAAGATATTAAACCTTATCTCTTTGCTTGTGCTTCGGTTATATAAAGTACGCGCGAAATAACGACGGAAGGCCTTACATGACAGCCGAAATCGTCAATAAAACATCACATTGCTATGTGGATGCATTGGTTCGTTGTGCATCTAATTTAGGTGATAAAAAACAATATATACTGAGTGATTATGGAGCAAATACTTGAATTTCAGAAATTCGTTGATTTGTCTTCCAAAGATTTCAATTTTAATTTGTGTATGTCCTTCCGTCTATACCTGGAAGGAAAATATTTAAAAGCAACTAATTTCTCCATATATAGAATAAAGTCTTCGAGATGAGTAATAAAATCGATGCTTAAAGTCTTTTTAATTGTTAATGACACCATTTGAGCAGTTGCGTATTCAGGCTGTAACCCCGATGGAGATAGATACAGGTTGACACATTCACATTCTTTGGAGGTTGATTTATCCTTGAAAATGGTACATTTTTGACTGATCATTCAATCATATCTCAAACCCCCTGAAGCGATGACTATTGTAATATACTCATACTTATTCTTACCCTTTATCACTGTTGAACCACTTTTGATTTTGGCATCCATATCAGCATCCACATCACCATAGCAACAGCTGCTGCGCCTACCAAAAGTGGTGATACAAAAAAGAAAAACAAAAACACGGGAAATTCCTTCAGTAACAACAACAACAACAGCAACGCTAACACCCACAAAAGCCTCCAAATTTCCCTCCACAGCTCCATAAGAAACACCACTAAGACACCTCCATTCCACTGTAAACATTGCAATTCAACGTGTCTCAACTAAAACTTATCTCATTTTTTTAGCCGGTGCACACATCAAGAGGGAAAACTAGAAAAATACAGAGACAACCAGGAAATACCGTGCAGAAACCTGTATTTTGGTGCTGTATCCGCGTGAATTGCTCCTTGATAAGAGAAAACTAACCTTGCTGTTCTCACCTGGTGAATGTATATTAGCTGTATTATTACTTTGTTTTTTTTGTGCCATTGAATTGATCCACACTATCCATATCAAACATATCACTCACAAGCCATAAATGCCAAAGAAGGACTCCAAACAGCCGACTCGTCAGTCGAAACGTATACAGAATGAGCAGCAGAATAATAAGAACAAGAAGAAGCCAAATTTGAAGGACATTTTGAGCCAGAAGTCAAGCTCACAGAAGAGAAAGTCTGGTATCGAGCAAGATGGGGATTTTGTCTTTAAGAGAACAGCATCCCAACTAGGAGAAGCATCTTCGAGTATAGGCAATGGTTCCACCATCACTAGCACTAACACAGCATCAAACAGGTCGAAGCCATCACAGAAGGCCACTATGGCAAGCCAAAGCAAGAAAGTCAGAAAACTGACAGCTGAAGACGTGTCGATAACGCCAGAGATCAACAGAACACATGATTATGAAGAACATTCCACCTCAGTTCAGGTAGCATTACCAATCTCAGATACCCCAATAATACGAAGAAACAAAGATCTCAGGAATGCCACCAATGGGAGGAGATCTTCACTGAACAGAAGAGGTAAAAGAGTTTCCTCGATAGGAAATGGTTATAGTGCTGTGCCGCATGATAAGGTTCCAGCAAGCCAATTTTATAAACATTTAGACTCAGACCTACCTGACCCACACAAGATGAGACAGCTACTATCTTGGTGCTCGAAGAGAAAGTTCGAAGAAGATAAGAACAAACACATTAAACAAAAGAACAAACTATCCCATGATGAATTAACGGCATTGAACATAGCAAAGCATATCAAAGAAGAGATAGTGAAGGATTTGGTAGATGGGAAGATCAATATCAGCTGGTGGAACAAAGATGATGATGAGAACGATTCACAAGAAGTTGAGAAAGTCTTAGTGCCGAATGAGAGAAACATTCAAAATGCCAAAGTTTTACAAGAATTGAAGGATAGATTGGAATATTTGAACAGCCAGACAAGAGAATGGGAACTGAAGAAATTAGCCAAACAAATCGAGCTTCCCGTTATTGAAACAGATAAAGTTACAGCCCAAAAGGTTGATGATACATTCAAGAAAGTTTTGGATAATTCCATCATTAAAGAGATATCAGAGATTGAAGACTCCACATACAATGAGATCAGCAACAATCTAGAGTTTCAGCTTGACTTTTTTAACGATCTTGTCAACAAGATGAAATCCTCCTCATCAGTGACATCAAGATACAACTCTCTTCAATCCAAGAAACTAACAGAGATCTTAGATGCCAGTTTTGACGACAATACAATTCATAAGATCCAAGAAAACGAGAAGAACCAACTGAGCACGGAACAATTGCTCAAAGGTATTTCCAGATTGGATCAGTGATGATTGATATACCCCACCCCCATTTTTATGACCTTTTAATTTACAATTCTGTACTATAAGTAATCCCAAAAACATCAAAATTCATTGTAGGATTCATTCATAAATACTTCTTTGCAAAGCTCTTCACTTTCATATCAAACACGGGACTCGTTATTGGGTCATTGACTTTGTAGAATGGGTTCAGTAGCGTCTTTACGTACAGATCGTTCAGCTCTACAAAGAACTGTCTGATGGTCTCCTCATTCTTATTGGACTCATGTAGCAACAAAAACTTGACATTCCCAGCGGTGACGAACGCACTCACCAAGTATCCGTAGAAATCGTCAATGACCTTCAGGTACAACGTGTTTTGCTTCCACTGGACGTCCTCCACGATGTCAATGGCACTATGAACGATGAACGGGTTCAGCTCTTTCATCTCAGAGGTCCACTTGGGCGTGCCGTCTCCACCTTGTCTGAAAGTGCCGAACTCAGCTTCGTACACCGGGTTGTCCGTGGTCCCGATCATCGCGAGGTAGTAGGACATTCTTGCTCTGCCTCTTTGGCTCTTTCTCGTGATGTCCTCGCTGTTCTTCCCTGCTGAGGTCCCTGCTGACGTGACATAGGATAGACATAAATGTTTGCGTGAAGTATCTGCTTATGTAATCAAATTGATCTCTATAATAAACTGTTCGGGCAACTGTTACACTCTTCAAACAATATCAAAGGCCAAAAGATTGCTTCAACTCCCCTCAGAAAATGCAGAAAAGGGGTAGAATAAGCTCGATACGGCACAATTACAGCGATGTTTTCGACTTCGACCCACTGGCATCCCCGAGACCAGCCCAGGCGCATCATCACCATTATCTCTCGGTGCCATCTGAGCACGGAAACTCATCTTCTAGCACAGCCAATGAATCAGAGAGCGTTGGGCTCATATGGAATAACCGTGAGGAGTTACAAGCCGATGACGAAGCAGAGAGAACCAAGGAGATGGGTCAGCTGGCTACGGTGTTTTTACAAGTGAGAAAGGGCATTATGGATGATTGCAATTACGATGTGAGCCAAAATGAGAGATTGGAACAAGAGAGAGAACATCAACAGAACAATCAACCCATCATGAAAAGAGTCTCTAAATCCACTTTACACAGAGCTGAAAAGGTTAAGCTGATGCTGAATCTCTTTTACTTTTCACTTTTCCAGTCCCAAAAGACCACAAATCCACAGTTCAAAGGTGTTGATGGTATCTACAACCCATTGCAGATCATTAGAAATCGATCACTAAGGAAGAAATATCGTCAAACTCCGCAGATTTCAGTGAAGACCTTAACCTTGGCATCCACTGCGTTCAGTCATCGGAAGAAGAAGTTCCTCTGGGAAGTTGAACTGGCAGAACTTGCACATGATTCCACTTGGAGAACCCAACACTGGCACGAACTGGTCAATCCAGGAGGTGAGCTGTGGTTCCCAAAGACAGATAAGCATAAACATCGTCATAGAAGACTCCATAGACACCATAACGAGAAAGTCAAGGAGAAGAATCGCTCTGTGAGTGAAAATCTGCATGATAAGCTTTTTGATATTGACAGTGGCGGTGAAGATGAACCTGAACATATTGCCGGATCAGGAAACAGTACACTCATGTCTAGTAGATCATCTAGAGAAGATCTATCTGATTCATCACATCGAAGAAGACAAGACATCGCTGAGAAGATAAGATCAAAGTCACCATTCAGAAAGAAAGACCCCCTAGAAACAACACAGAAGGTTAATTCGGATGAATTCAAGAATGACCCAGTGTTATCAAGGCCCCCAACTTTGAAACAAAAGATCTTGGGTAATATCAGCATTGAGCCGGTGAAACCCCCAGATTGGAACAGCAGTGAGGATAGACTGTACACTGCTGCTACTTCCACTTCTGTCAATGAAACACACGAAGAGATCAACATTGATGCATTACAACATGAAGAATTAAGGCTAATGAACAGCTATTTCGAAGACATGAGGTACTTGGACACTCTGATCAATTTTGGCCCTCATGCTCATGAATACAAAAGATTAGAATACATCAACTTATTAAAAAGAAAGGACAAGTTTGATGCAACATACAACGAAATCTCCAACAATACATTGCAAAAATTGAGATCAGGGATTTTGAAGAGCTATGAATTATTGCTGAAGGAGAAATCCAATGAATTGAGAGACATCCAGAATGAATTGGTGAATGAGTATTCAACAAAGATTGACAAGATGCTGACCTTATCAGATAGAACGATCGGTGAAGTTAACACCACGTTGTCATTAGAAATAAGAAAGCTAACAGAAAGAGTGGAAAGAGTGGGTGGTCCTCTACATAAGAAGTCGGACTCTGTTATCTGTTTCTTGTACTGGTTATTGGAAAACTTGGTTGTGGTTATCCTTTGGAGTATTTGGATTGGGTTTTCTATAGGGAGAGTCTTCAAATACTTGTTCGTTCTGATTTGGAGAATCATCGTGTGGATCATGTTTTAGAAGAACCGAATTCATGAACCTTTAACGAAACTATTGTAGAATTGGTTGTTTCTTAACTGTTGAACAAGTGGACCAAGGGATAAATTTGAGACTACAAACACGCGTTTCATTTAACCGATAAAATTGTACGCGTTGAAATTTTATTTCATCGCTCTTTAATACCCACCCATCGACCATTGAAACAGCTCACAAAGCACGACAATGTCCGAACTAGAAGTCAAGAAGACCAAGATCAATGACACTTTGAAAGTGTACAAGCGTTCTGAAAATGCCACCACCCCGACAAAAGGCTCTGCTCTAGCTGCTGGTTATGATCTATACAGTTCAGAAGAGACCATTGTCCCAGCCAATGGTCAAGCTTTAGTCTCAACCGACATCTCGATCATCGTTCCAATGGGGACCTACGGTAGAGTTGCGCCACGTTCCGGTCTAGCTGTGAAACACGGTATTTCCACTGGTGCTGGTGTTGTTGATGCCGATTACAGAGGTGAAGTGAAAGTTGTGCTGTTCAACCATTCAAGCAAAGACTTTGCCATTGGTAAAGGTGATAGAATTGCTCAACTGGTGCTGGAAAGAATCGTCAACGCAGATATCTTGGAGATCTCAGAAACTGAATTGACTGCTACTGAACGTGGTGCTGGTGGATTCGGTTCTACAGGTAAATGAGAAATACTGTTTATGTTTGATTATCGTGAACTACAATCCCATATAAAGGTAGCTAACGCTGAAGGTTTCATTCTAATCTGAGGTGACCTGGATACCTTCAATACACGATTGAAGACGTTGATCCCGAAATGAGTTGGCCACCCGTGTCACAAATGAAACTATGGCTCACGCTGCCATTCGCCGTGACTACGTGACTACTGTGACCGGGCTCGACACAAAAATTAAATACACTACTGCTTGAAAATGTAGTTACAGAAACAGAACGTTTTAAACCCCCTTTACTTTAACCCAAAACCTTGGCTCTCGTGAATACTGATGTTCAATTTGCGCACCAACTCCTCCTTACTCCCATACTCAAAGAGACATAACTCATTAAAACATGTGTGTGCCACAGGCAACTTCTTACTTCTTTGATAGCCACTCTCAGACAACTTTGTAATCTTGAAGCTCATCGTAGAAATACCAGTAGCTGGGATTCTATCCGAGCCTGTGACAAATGACAAAAACCTCTTTTGCTCATTATACTCTAACAAATCGAACCATTCCCAGAACCATTGAACCAAGGGGCTCTTCAACGGATCTTCTAAACCAACGGACCAGCCATTGTACTTAGTGACAGCTTGTAACTCTTCAGCTTCAATCTTGGTTTCATTGTTGCCGCAAATAATCATCTCAATCTCCTTTGGCGAGAATAACGATAGTGCGTTTCCACCAATGACCAAATGAAAACCTTTGTAAAAGCTCTTGAACTGAGGTTCAATTATCTTATTCAGATAGAATTCAATCCACTTCTGAACGTAGCCTTTACGGTTGGAGTTCGTTACTGGTATCTTGGAGCCTCCAGGAATCAGTTCTTTAGTGACAATTTGACCAAACAGGTCTTTGAACTCAGTTTCGAAAAACAAGTTATAAGATGAAACGTTCTCATTGGTTTTCAATAGTTTCTTCAAACCTTCACCTGTAGCTGGAAAAAGTTCAGCAAAATCTTCCAAGCAAACCTTCTTATCTAGTAGCTTCTTGTATAAAACCAAAGGAAATCTCAGGTCTAGAATGGTGGAGTTATAGATTGCCAAACCAAGCACAACACCAACCATAAAGTACAGTTCATCATTTCTTTCAAGTGGCATTGGAGCAAACCAGCATAAATGCGACTCTTCGTTGTAGTGAAACATGCCAGTCTCTTGATTGAACAACTCCTTCGTTAATAGTTGAAACCATTCCTTTTTCAAACCACCAACATCAATACCAGGTTCACCAACAAATTCTATCCTCAAAGCCTTCTTTAGATTGTCTTGATTATTTTTGATACATCTAATAGAATCATTAGCAATGTGGGTTCTTCTCACTTGGATTCTCAAGTTCACATCCATAACCTTCTTTTTGTCCAATGCCTTGATAAAAGCTTCTTCAGCCTTTCTTTCCATAGTTCTTCTAGCTTCATGTTCCAAGATGGAGATCTTGGCTCCTAAGCTCAAAAGGAATGGGTACTGGCAGAATGTGAATTGCGGATTTCTAGAGTTAATACTGCTGTTGGTGATAGTACTAGTTTGTAAGATCTCATAAACCAGCCTGTTTGGGTCGTTTGGATTGGCCTTCTTAAAAGAGCTTTGCCAAATCTCAAAGTCCTGCTTTACCTGTACATAGTCAACAAGGGAGTTATAAAAGGTGTAGATGGGAAGCTTGCCCTTGTTAGAAACAAAAAATAGTGATAAAAGTCTAGCGGCTGTCTTGATATGCCATTCACTGCCATACATGGATGCCTTCAGCTTGATCTCTGGAGCTTTCTTATAATGAGGGAATAAGAGGGATTCTTCTTGAGATCTATCGCTCCACCCATTGAAGCCAGTATGGAATGAGCTAGGAAGCTGAAGGATTGTTCTAGTGATTGCTGCATTGAACGAAGAGTTTTGTAGCAACCTTGAAGGTAAGTGGGTCGAATTCAACTTATTGGATTCATTGTATTCACGAACATCTGGGCTGCTTGGTTCATTTATACGTACACTTTTCAGCGTTGATAAATCTTTATTATGGGAATGTGTTTTGTTAACAATTCGTGTGAGATGAAATGTGATGTAAAGATTCAACAACTGGACCTTATATTCAAACTTCATGCGATTCCAAGAGGTGAGCCAATTGGCTAAAAGTTCCAAAGTTCCTTTGTTGGCATTAGAAATATAGCCAATCAAGCGTTTGATGATCTCATAGGAAAGTGATTTGATCTCCGGGGTTTCCAAATTTGTTTGTGTAGAGGGAGCCTTTCTCTCATGGTATAAACAGTCCGCTAAAGTCGGTATCTCCCATAAGATTAAGAGCCACCGTATTCCATAAGATTCAGGTAGTTGTGTAGGAGGGCGACGTAGAACTTGGTTAGCACCGATCAACAGCTTGTAGAATGGCCGCTTAGTTGGTAACGAAATCAACAAGCGAAAGGTATCCTCAACTTCTCTATAATTGATATTAAACCCTCTAGATTCATGATTAACACTTCTATTGAGGAGAAATGAGTTGTTCAGGACTTCAATGGAGGAGAACTGAGCTTCAATGTACTGCTCTAATGGTCTGTATATCTCATGGTAGGACATTCCCGGTCTGGAGACAGACTGGCAGCGTTTGATTCTATCCCTGATAGGGTTAAAGCCGGTAGGTGAGTGGTTTGTAATGGAATGTGGGTCCTTCTCTAGAAGTGTGATGGTTGACTGGCAGATGGAGCACTTATACTTGATGACAGAGTCAGGGAATTTGACCAGAGTGCCACAACAGCGGCAGGAACCAACACAAATGCTATCACCCGAGGACTGGGATCTCTCTGAGGAAAAGCTCTCCCGCTCGTTCACCGGGGATTTATTGGAGCCAAAAGTAGGTAGAAGCCTTAGCATTGTAGGATCATCTACTGTGCCCTTTGAAGAAGGAGCTCAGTGCTTGAAGACAGTAGCAAAAGAGGCAAAGGGGTTAGAAACGTGAGAAAAGTGTGGATTCGAAAGCAGAGAAAGGGGCAGCGGGAGCTGATGAAACTGTTTTGAAGCCTGTGAGAATTCCAGAAAAACAAAGAGCTGAAAGCAGCGGTCTGAGAGCAAAACTTAAGAGTGATGACAAGCGGCGGAGACTGGCAAAAGACCTTGTTATGTTCTTTGTTTCTATTTTTGTGTCAATTTTGATCTGGTCCAAAATGGAAATTCGCGGAATCTGAGTAGGAAAAGGTCACGTGCACTAAAGTATCTTTTTAGAATATGCATCTCTACGTGTCCACGTCAACACTTTCATCAAATCTTCAGATTGCAACGGCTTCAAAGGCTTAATTAAGGCAGAAGATGGTGTCTATGACAGAAGTTAGATCTGCGATGCTTGATAAGTCCGGGTGGGTGCTGAGGACGGCCATCACAGCTCAGATTTTGGGGTCAGACCAGCCTAAGTTTGTCATCACTGTATGTGACAAGAAGTTGAGGATTTACAATTACAATGACGAAGGGAGGCTATTTTATTTGAGGCAAATTGAGTTTGATGAGTCTATCATTGCGCTGTCAAAGTTTACTCCTCCACACATCGGTGTGGATTGGTTGTTGATTGGTCACTCCAACTGTGTCAAAGTGATCGGGTTTACAGACATCGATACAAATTTCGAACTGGCTAAGTTGCCGCTGCTTCACGGCCACAGAGTTACAGGTATTGACAAAGAATACCATTTGGCACCAGAGCAGCTCTTTGAAGACCCAAGGCACGATTTCATCACCCTGTATACAGAAGAAGGTTGTTTCTTCTCCTTCATGATTTCTAGAAGTACAGGTAGAACCCTGGAAGACCATCTTAAAGAGATCCATAATTCAAGGGGTTCCGCTAAATTGAAGCTTTTCAACTCACCAGCCGTCCTCACATGGTCAAATATCTACAGGAATAGATTAAACAAGCTCGGCATTCCCAGTTTATTGCATTTTACAGTCAAGACTAATAAGGAAGGTCTGTCATACTACTCAATTGCTGTCGACAATGAGAGAAATCTTTCACTGAAGAAACTCTCCCCAAATCTGAAGAGCGGGCGGAAATACCCAGGTGTGATTTCTTCCACCGACACCACCATCAACCCGAACTGCATAGTTGGTATTGTCGATGTTCAGAGGCCGATTCTGTTCACATATAATGGATTTATTTTATCACAGAAGTACCTGAGTACAGAATTGACAGATGCAACTAAGAAGAGAAGACTGAAATTCATTTATGAGTTTCATGAGATCCAAGAAACAACATTTGTGTCATGTGCTTTCAAAAAGAGATGGAGAACAACAGCTGTGGTGTCATTGTTGGATGGTCCGTTGCCAAATGACTCTGATCTATCATCGATTCTGGTCGTTGAGATGAGTGGGAAAGCTCAAATAGTGACCGTCAATGTAACTTTTAACTCTTTGGACCAACTTCTGAAAAAGACAAAGATAACTGAAATTAAGGGGAAGCTACCCACTCAGACTAGCAGAATTGTTAAAATTACAGATGTGCTTTTTGTCGGTATCACTGACCGCTCCTCATACTTATTCTCACTGAAAGGTGATACCGTTGAAATTCAAAACACTTTTAAAGAGAAACAAATAGTGGAGAGACACCTTAATGCCAGTTCGTTCTTCCCATCTCACAGATCTTGGAAGATTGACGAGAGTGTTGTTATTCTAGACGCCTACGGCTTTCAAGCATATCGTTTTGATAAGACGGGCATGGTAAGAACAAAAATTATCCCTCAACTTGAAAGTATTCCGAAAGAAGAAGTGATTTATGACATCAGGAAAGTTGAAGATGAACTTGTTATAATGACAGATAAAGGTACTTTTGGTACTGAAGAAGTCAGGGGCTCATTAACTGCGGCCTCCATTCTTGACAACGGCGATATGTTGTACTACATCAGCTACAATATTGTTTTGAGTGAGAATGAGTACTACTTCCCTGAAAGAGTCTCAGTCTTGAAGATGTTTGAAATTTCCGGGTCACGTATCATTTTAGCGGGTACTGCGGAGGGGGTTATCATCAAGATAGACATATCCACAGAGACTCAGACCATTGTGCTGGAAAATACTGATATTGTTAATGATGTATTTGTGAAAGAAGCTGGCGGTACTCATCATTATATCATTTCTGATACTAGTGGGTACTTACACATTGTGGATGCTGTCGGTGAAGCCGAGAAGATTCAATTAGGTAAATCTCCAATTACGTTATTGGATTACGACGAGAATACTTTACTCGCATACAATGAGACTCACATTGTGAGAGTGGGCTTTGAGAAGGGTCAAGCTAAGAAGTCTATCTATACCGATTTTCAGAATCCGGTGAAGTTGTTGATCAAAGATCCAGAAACAGCGAAAGTCGTTGTCTTTGATGGTACCAGATTCCAGGTATTTGAGAGATCCTTTCTAAGCTTCTATGGTTTTAACAAGCTGAAGAGAAAGTCTTCTCAACTGCAAAGGTGATGAGATGATGTATTATATAAGTGTAGTGCGTCTACCAGTAATCCCTCATACACAACAAAAATGTTTTGTGACACCTTAGTAAAGCTGTAAAATTGCAGAACTCTACTCTCCACAGTAACCATCACGACTCCCGCCACTATGTCATTTATCACACGGCAGCTGAACTCACCCGATGACCTTGTTAGCATGCATTGTTTGCCGCTACTGAACGTGCAAACTCATTACATCGTGATAGCGAGAAGACATGCCATCGAGATCCATTACATCAACATTGACAACACGCTTACGCTGAGAAATCATATACCTGTGTGGGACACTGTGGTCGATTCAAAACCATTCACTCCATTAGAATTGCCCGGGACATGGCTGTTGGTCGCTACCCAATCGAACAAGGTCTTGTTAGTTGGGTTTCATAGCTCCACTGAAGAAGTTGTTGTGGAAGAGTATGACCTGAATGAAACAGCCAGTTCGTTGTCAATTGAGCCAGGGACTCTCACTGTGGACCCGCAAAAGCATTTTTCGTTCTATACCCAAGAGGGGAGCCTTGTGGTGTTTAAACTTCACAGAGCCAAAGATCTAAAGAATTTCGAAAAGGCATTCAAAGGTAATAGTAAGACGACACCCAAACTTTTTGAAAAGCCAGAGTTTCACACGATTACGAGGGTCGATAAAGGTATTGATCGTACCCCGATGAACATTGTCAAGATTGAAAATCATTATGAGGAGAGTTTACTTTGTTCCTATTCCATCATTTACAGAGATGATGTTTATCAGTATTACAGCACTTTCATTTCAACAAGCAGTAAGAATGATATAAACCATCAGAGAGCACTGCCACTACCTGATGAAATATCGCCTATTCTGCTGCCCTTTGAAAGGAACCTTGGTGTTTTTATCTTCAGTAAGAGTGCTATTCATTTGAGATTCTATGATCCCGTTTTAGAAGAAGTGTCACTTGGAGAAAAATTACAAATGGCGAAGGACACAACGGTAGAACTCAAAGAAGATGATGCTACAGGTATTAGGCATGCGTCAAAAGCATTGTTTGGTAAAGAGTGGAAGATCACCAGTGCTATTGAACTGAAAAGGAAAGAACAAGGGAATATGACGAAGCTTCTGGTTCTGACGTCTAAGGGCGAATTATACCTTTCGGAAATCCATTATACCGCACAACACAATGAGGTAGGAGAGCTGGGGTTAATGTTGAATAAATGGTCGCTGAAGAAGTTTCATGGAAGGCTTGTATCAGTGTCTCATATTTGCCAAATTGGTGACGACTTATTCCTGCTTTCATCACCGAGAGATGGATTAAGGCTAATTGAGGTCGACTGGGAATCATTCTCATTCAAGACCACTTTTGAAACTACTCATGACCCCCCTATTCTGGACTTCAATATCGCAGGCACTGTGAGTCCAAAGATCCAGGTTGTTGGTGGGAATGATCTGGACTCAGGGCTCATCAGAACCGAGTTCAGAGGCTACGAAAGCACATTGAGCAAAGTTTTGAGTGTTGATGAAAGTGGTGTTACAGATTTTTGGAAGTTGGATGACATATATGGCGTCTCTGGTTTTACGGGGTCTCAATTTTTTAAGTTGAGAAACAGCGTGGTGGAAACTATAGATCTGCCTCGGCTGGATGGCGTTGATGGTGCTATACTTGATATCAAACAGGATTCAGCAGGTGGGTTGTTAGTTATTACAGAATCTGGTCTTTATAAGGACTCTAAACAAATGAAATCGGCCAAGATCTCTCAGGGTATTGTCTTCGAATCTGATTTCATCTATTTTAGTGAGAATACTTTGAAATTCAAAGATCAGAGTCACAAGTTGACAGAAGAAGTTGCATCCATTTCTGCTATTAGACACAACAAGAACTTACATGTTTTGGTTGGTACTTGGGATGGGTCTGTCCTTTTGTACACCAATGGATCTAAGAAGGCCATACTGAAGAAGAGCACAGCTATCAAATCTGTTGTTATCAAGAAGTTGAATGATAATGTGCTGTACATTGTTGGTGGTGGTCATGGCCAACTGACTCTCATCCAAAGTAATAATTTCACTTTGACAGAATTCAACTTAGGTTACTCACCTGTTGACGTTGTTGATTATATTGAGAACACCATTATTGCCTACAATGCCGAAAACACCATCTTGTTTGAACTTACTGGTGACTTGACAATCAAAGAGAAAGGTTATTTGAAAGTTCAATCCCCAGAAATTATAAAGTCTTATGATCGCCAATTATTCTACCTCAAGAATCAAAGAATCTCGCAACTTGACATCTCCAACGAAAACAAACTCCTGAGACACGAACAGAAGCTCAACAGGCTGGTGAGGAAATCGATCAAGTTCAAAAACCACTTGGAGCTAAGCATTTTTGTCACCATTACTGAAAAGATGAACGCAGTCACTGGTAAAATGGTCATGCATTCCCAATTAGAAGTCATTGATAACAATACTTTCAAGTCGCGCTCCTTCTTTAAGTTCGAACCTGGTGTGGAGGTCACTGATATCGTAAACACAAGGTATAGAAAAGATCTGATTGACACCTACGAAGAGGAGAACATTCAGCTTGGTTATGAGAATGTGTTATCACAATGCTTTGTCGTTTCATGTGTTCCACAATCAAGAGATGAGATCATTTCACCGTTGATGTTATTTACTGTTGACGAAAATGGGAAGTTGAAGTATGAATGCTCCTCTACCGAGGCCAAAATAACATTCTACTCATTGGCCAGTCATGCTAATAGATTGGTTGTTGGTGCTGGAAACACTGTCGCCACTTATAAAGTGGTCTATTCGGTCACGAACTCAAAGTTTTCATTGAACAGAGTCTCAGAATACTACCAGCTACGTTATTTTGTATCCATAGTGAAGTCAGCTGGCCCAGATGTTCTCATTGGTGATGTAGTTCAAGGTGCTAAGCTATTGAAGTTGAAAGTCAGGGAGGATGTTAATGATGGATTGGTGTTCAAGTTTGAAGAAGCTACAACGACTCTGGAGAAATCATACTTCTTGACCACAATGGAGATGTATGAAAATCTGGTGATCATTGGCGATTCATTGGAGAATATATCTATTCAGATATTGACTGAAGAGGGTGTTGAAGTTGTGTCAAAGTTCAATTTGGGCGATAAGGTGAATGTGATCAAGAGGATTGATAGAATAGATGAAGGTTTGACGAAAGAGGTGATTTCAAAGCTGTTTAGTGAAGAGGAGCTCGAAAATGATTATGGGTTGCCATGTATTGTCCCATTATTTGTCGTTGGAACTGTTAGTGGTGGTATTCATTTGATTAGTCTTATCACAGAGAAGAGTCTAGTGACCCGGTTTGAAGAGAATGAGGCATTGAAGAGGTTGAGACCACTGACTAAGATTTTTGAAGAGGATAATCTGGTGTCATTGTACACAGGATACAGAGGTTTCAAGACGCCTACAAATTTCACCACAGGTTTGATAGAGAGATATATAGACGGTGACATGGTACTTTCTGACGACGCTAACGATATGAGGATGTATATAGAGAACTACTGCAAATTGGTTTGATTAATGGTAACGATTACTATTTGATATGTATTGTATTGTAATGAACATTAAAAAATTTCACAAACATGCATATTTGAATGCACCGCTGACTTGAAGTGAAACCCCTCTTTGCAATCAAGCAGCTTAGATCAATAGAGTTTCAATCTTGTCCTTGACGGAGTAGATTTGGTTCTTCAAGGTTGAACCTTCGTTAGTGGTGATTGAAGCAGCAATGACTGGTCTTGAGACACCACAAGCTCTACCTAGGGCAGTTCTGGATGGGACAAAGACGTATGGGACGTTCTTGTCTTCACATAGCAAAGGCAAGTGCAACAAGATTTCGATTGGTTCAGTGTCGGCAGCCATGATGATGAACTCGGAGATACCTCTGTTCAAGGTCTTGGTGGCTTCGTTAGCACCTTTCTTCAATTGGCGCAAGTTGGAAGCTTGTTGGGTGACGTCCAGGATTTGCTGGGTCAAAGCTTGGTCAGCTAGTGGGAAGGCTTTTGGGTTTGGGGCAGACATTTGAGGTTCCTTGCAAAGATGAGTGTATAAGGGAGAGCTCGCCTCTTGGTTATTGATGTTAAAGGGAAAAGGAAGATGTATAAAATTTTCATTTCTTTCTTTTTTGTATAAAATTTTTTTTTTCTAATCGGAGATGAGCAGTGCCAAATTGGGTAATCTCTACATCACGTGACTTAGTGACACATGAGAGCATTGGCAGACAGACAAATTGTTGTTACCCTCCCTGGAAAAAAGAGTGCTGCTCCTTCTTCAAATTCAAAATTTCCTTAAAAAACTCATTCTCGAACTGATAAACACCAGTTTACACCAGTTTAAGCATCCAGAACAGTCCCTTGATAAATATGTCTGATCTTTGGTGAGTACTGGAAACAGTGCACTTCGGCGCGAGTGTGTGTATGCTTGCCGTTTGCGGTTTCATAGGGAGCGAATTGGGGAGGTATTGAGCTGTTTCAGGATTGCAGCCAGTTTACCAAGGTTATACTAAGGAGACTTACGCCCGTGGCCAAAAGTCGGGCAAATTGAGTGTTTCAACTCAAAAAGAGAGTGACATTTGAAACATTCGAGTGAGAGAAACTGGAACCCGCCCTTTTCCATCGACTTTACTCCCGTTGTGGTACAATTGCTGTCTTATCTGGCGACACGCATGGTGATTTCCGAAAAGTCGAGCATATATACAAAATTGTCGCACTGAGTAAAAAGCTGCTCAAGCACACGCCACAGAAGAGCACTAAAAGTATTCCACAGAAATAACATACTAACTATTACGTATAGTCCAGTTTACGCCCCATTCTTTGGTTCGATAGGTTGTGCCTCTGCCATTGTCTTCACCTGTTTCGGTGCTGCCTACGGTACTGCCAAATCTGGTGTTGGTATCTGTGCCACCTCTGTCTTGAGACCAGATCTTTTGGTCAAGAACATTGTCCCAGTCATTATGGCTGGTATCATTGCCATCTATGGGTTGGTTGTCTCCGTCTTGGTCTCTGACTCCTTGAAGCAACAACAAGCTTTATATACCGGTTTCATTCAACTAGGTGCTGGTTTATCTGTTGGTCTATCCGGTTTGGCTGCTGGTTTTGCCATCGGTATCGTTGGTGACGCTGGTGTCCGTGGTACTGCCCAACAACCAAGATTGTTTGTTGGTATGATCTTGATTTTGATTTTCGCTGAAGTCTTGGGTCTATACGGTTTGATTGTCGCCTTGCTATTGAACTCAAGAGCCACCCAAGATGTCGTCTGTTAAGCAAAAATCCATAACTTTTAACAGAAGGCGAGCAAAAATTACAACTATCATCTTCATACTATCCCATTTTTTTTTAAATATCAACTTTGATGAGCTGGTGATTGGCATGGTGATTTCGGTTTAATTGAGAGGTTATATTGCGTGAAATAATGAGTCGATATCTTTATGTTTGATTATCTCATCAATATACTCTATAGAACTATTCAAATTTGTAACTGATGGAGAATACATTGTTTATTATTCATTTGGATTCACTCTACACTGTAGGCGTTTATCATCAAACGTTTTTACTATACATTCAATTGTAACTCTCTTCCAAGAAGGATCTCGCAATTTCCACTGCCAAACCTTTTCTGATATTTCGCAACAATGCCTTTAAATCTTCTGCTGGCTTTATGCCCATCCTTTGTAGTAAGTTGAGCCAATGTGTTGGTTCTTCCAACAGTGTCTCGTCAGCGATGGAATACTTGTATAATTCATCAGCTTCATTCTTCAACTTTTGAGCTTTGGCATCAGTCTTGTTCAACACCTTGTCTTCAAACTTGTTTATAATTTTTATTATCCGAAGTAAATCATCCTTCAACATTATTCTTGGTGGCGTGATTAAAATCATGAATGGCAAGAATTGTGCAATCAGAATACCAAATAATTTTGGTGGTAAGTGGGGGAAAGCCAAGAGTGAAATGGCCTTTGTGAATGCATCTCTCTGGGATCCAATCTTCTTAGCGTGCCAGAATTGATATAGTACAGCGTATGGGGCCAATGTTTGGCGTAGCAATGGGGGTAAAGAAGCTTTGTCAACGGATTCAATATGGATAGTGTCATCAACAACAGCATTGATAACACGATCATCAATTGGACCACCACGCAGGAGTGAGTTTTCAAAGATCAACCAAGTATGATACTTCACAAAATCAACCTCACCAGCACGGCAAAACAAAGTTAATGCCTCTAGTAACATCCCATTGGACAATGATCTTTGTGCAGCAGTACGAAATATGACATGTGCGATTTGCGGTAGTTTCAAACTGGCACAGATGGTCAAGGCCCATTCGATATCATCATTGGTCTTGAAGTTGTACTTTGGCAAGTATTCAGCAACGACACTTCTTGCAGCTGGGTTTGTGGAGGAGGCCAACAGACCAATACCGACAGGGATCAATTTTTCAATGGTTAGGCAATCAAGAGCATGACTGTGCAATAAGAATTCGGAAACATTATTAGTGGAGAAGAGATCTTGGTCTAATGAAGATTCAGCTCTGAGCTCTCTGGAGTCTTCATCATCAAAAGAATAGCCTTTCAATAAACCCTTAGCTTCACATAGTGCGGAGACGTATGCAGCTGTAGCTGTGCTGAAAGAACTGATGGCTCTCAACATCTGCAAGAAATTACCCTCGAAGATGTCCAATGAAGCTAGTTCCCAGATCGAGCTTCTGTCAGGACTGTGGTATTCAGTGGCTAATTGGAAGTATTCTTGTAACAACTCAGCAGATGGAATATGATAGGTTAATAAACCAACAAGGGCTTCGTACCAAGAAGATGAGTTCTCCAAGATGGAGTTCCTGTTCCCTGAGATGATATTTAGCAAGGAGCCTACACTCTTGGCTAGCAAAGGGTTATCTGGGTTTCTCTTTGAAGCATTAGCAGCAGCAGTTGAAGCGGTAGTTCTCCATTGTTTAAAGATTTCAAGCGATGCATTTTGTGGGTATGACTGTAATAGATGGATGGCATCTGTGATCAAGTTGTAAACACTTACATCAGTGGCTTGCAACTCTTTATAGCCTGATTCGTTCAGAGCAGCTGACGCTTGTTCATAAAGGCCTCTCAATGTCAATTGTTGGATAAATCTCCAGAAGTATGGGTGTGTGTATGGTTTATCAAAGCCCATCACCGATTGTGCTAGTTCTTGGTCTGGCTGTGGATCAGCAGAGTTGACCCAGTGTGTTATCAGTGCTGGGACCTCATGGTCCTGTGCGAAGAACACAGCTTTCAAACAGCTGATGATGCTTAGACATTCCTCAAGTTCAAATATGCTAGCTTCTGGATCATTCTGTGCTTGTTTCCTTTCAATATAGATTTCTAATTCTTTTGTGATCAGTGAAGTAGCCTTATTTAACACTTCGGACTGTCGTCTTTGTGCATCTCTCTTGATGAGACCGATCGTTGGCACCGAGTAGTACTTCTCTTCACCCAGAGCCTCATAAATACTGAACAGATTGGATACGTACTCAGAATAGGATGGGGAATCGTTAAATGTAGGCACACTGGTGGTGTAAACGCGTGTTTCTTCAGGAAAGACCTTGATTGTCTTGTCACTGTGAGGGTCCTGTGAGATGAAGCCCACGCCGTCGATGCCATTCGGGTTCAACTTGAATCTCAAGATACGCGAGGTCTTCCGCCAGTTCTCGACAGCACCCGCAGGGATCGGGGCGTCATTGAACCGAGTCAGCAGCACGTCCGAGACAGGGTCCACCTCCTGTTCCTCCTCAGCACCACCAACCTCTTCGTCCGATTCTTCAGTGAAGTCGAAGGTCTCATCCATCAGTTTCAACGGCTTCTGCCCATTTGAGGCTGTAGTTGCACCATTGAAAAGCCCAGAGTCAGCAGCAGCAGAGCCAACAGCAGCAACAGCAGTAGAACCAAGATTAAAGGCCATTATCTCCAGGGATTTAGGTCCTTTTGACGTAATAAAAAGCACCTCTTCACAGTAAACAAAAGATCAATTTTTTAACGCGGTTTTGGAAGGCTATAAAAAGTGTTGTTCCAACCAGGAAATTTACTATGTGCAAAAAAAAATTTAAAGCTCATCTCCAAAAGGGCCAAAAATGTGTGTTTGGGTCGAGTTTATTCGTATTTACCAGTCGCAAATGACACAAGTGAGTACTGGAAGTGGATTCAGAAGTACAAGGATATACTAACTCTCCGTGGAAGCAGCTCGAAACGGCTGAAGGGGTCACAAGGTACCTGAGATCCAAGGACACCTCTATCGATGAGATAGTGAAGGTGTCAAACGAATTGGTCGATGAACAGCTGGATGTGTATTTACCTAACAAGAGAGTCTTCGTGTTCGAGCTGGTGTGTGACAGATTGAACGATAATAAGCAGCTGAAGTACAAGACAAGCCCTGCCTTTTGGGAATTGTTTAATAAGGTCTACACGTTGTTGGATGATAAAAAACTAAAGAACCGTACATTACAGGCATTCAAATTTGGTGAAGTTGTTTCCACTGCCCTTGAGAAGGCTGACCCAGATGTGCAGAGCGAGCTTCTACCAGTTATAATACGGTCCATTAATCTATTCCGTTGGAACTCTTCCTTGAATGCATCCCGAGACCATGCCATCATGATTCTATCGTCCATCCTTAAAATCTTGAACAAGTCTGACTATGAACCAGAACAAAGATCACAAATCATCAGTGACACAATTGCCTTCTTTGATGCTTCAATTAACATTGCGAACTATAACGAGAAGTTCTTCTCCAGCTTCATCTCAACGGCACTATCTCCAGTTCTTGATACCATTCGAATGACTCCAGACAATAATAAGTTGATTTCACTTGTCAAGAAAACCATCTTGTGCAGAGATCAATTCGATTATCTACAAGATAACACTAAGGAGTTACTGGACACTAATATCTCAGAGGAATCCATTGTTACTTTTTACAAACTTGTCATTGACACCATTTCGAGATCCGAGACTGAAACATTTGAACAGTTATACATCTTGATTACTGCTAAATTTCCCCAATCATCAGAAAGGCTGCTGGGGTATATTGTGAGTACGAAGAGAACGCTGTCATCAGAATTTCCAATCCACGCTTTTCAACAGGAATTCTCCAAACCTTTGCAAAACTGGAACTTGATCCGTTCTGTGCTGGAACTCGACATTGAAGTCGGTCTACAAAACGCTGAGAAGATTCTTGTCAAGTTATCTGAACAGAGTTTTAAAGATTACATCTCCGTTGTGGATGTTTTAATTAATTCGTTCAATAGAGCCAGAAATTTGTTTGATTTCTTACAATTATGGCACAAACTCCTTCAAGATGGTTATGTCATCTATGCATCTCCAGAGCTTTCTAAAGCGGTCTCACAGCGTATTAACACATTATCATTTACTCAGTTAAAGACGTTGGTTGAAGATTTCCTTTCCAAAAACTCAAAATCCAAATACATTGTTTTAAGTGCCATCGTTGAAGGTTTCTTCAGCTTTAAGGACAAGTTGGTCTTCGATCAATCTGAAGAGTTATTCAAGGTTGTATTCGAATCCGAGGACGACGTTTCTGCCTTATGGAAGTTGAAATACCTGTTACTGACCCTTTATGAAAGCATTGTTTCCAAGGATCAGTTGTTGAAAATTGCTAAAGGGAAATATACGAAGTTTTCAGAGTTTCAATTTTACACATTGTTCAGGATCAGAGAAATCGTCGAATTCGACCTATCCGAGTTTACTAGGCCCTTCGTTGCTTTCACCGCCAAACACAAACATTCACAAACTCTGAAATACTCATTCAACCGTTGGTTTGTTCTTATTAATGAATCGTTCACTACTGACCAGATCAACATCTTGGTCTCTGAACTCTTGAAAGACGAGGATCTGTTGCTACAAGTGTTACGCAATGAAGATTTCTTTGAGCAGACAAAGATCGTCGAAATCATCATTGATCAGATTTCCAACTCTAAAGAATTCACCTCAGTATACAATCAAGTCCTGCAAACCATTCCAATTCAATGCTATCCAAAACGTGTCAAGTTTAACCTGATTAACAGCTTGACTAAGCAAGTGAAATCTTCCACAGATGAAGAACTAGTGAAGACTATCGTGCATATCTTATATACTCCAACTTTCAAGAGTGAGATTGAAACTGACATCGAGAGCACCATCTCAGTCATCAGGCAATTCCCGGATTCCTCCATCTTTGAAGTAGTATGGGACCACCATCTAAAGAATATCAAGGAATCTATCAGTCAAAAATACATTGAGAACTGTATAAAGGAAGTCACAAAAGCCTTAGATAGTTCCAAGATTGAGAGGATTACGCCAGAGTTCCACATCGCCTTCACTATCTTAACCAATCAACCTTCCACCGCATTCACTGAAGAACTATTTGAACTTCAAACGACATTCATCAGTGCCTCCAAGTCATTATTAAGCTCATCATTCTCAACATCTGATGACCCACAGGGTACTTCCTGGTTATTGAAAGTGTTACAAAACTTGGAATTACAAGCTAAAGATTACACCACGCTGCATGAACCATTAAAACAATTCGGGGTTGAGATCCAAAATTCAGATGACACTGAAGCTAAGGCCAATTTATTTGCTCTGCTGGCTAAATACTCCAAATTTACAGAGACTTTTGTGGACTATTATGAAGCGCTTTACTTGGTGCTAAGACAATCAGGTGTATCGCAACACAAGCTGTCCAATGGACTAGGTTACATCTTGAAAAATCTAGGAGAAGAACAATTTAACAGCGAATATGTCAAAGCTTTGAAATCACTAATAGGGCCAAATGTTGATTATATCACTGAGATTGTCACTGCTTATTGGAGAGTCTCCCAACGTTCAAACCAATTGGCTGTAAAATTGTTCATCAATTCGTTATCCAAAATTTCCAACAACATTTCCACATTCACAACTAGTGAATCGATTATCTTGGTGTTGACTGAATTGAAATCCATACTCGTTGACAAATCATGGCTCATTTCACAGTATAGTCTTGAGTTGATAATTGCCCTCTTGACACAGCTAGCTGATTCTTTAGTGGCATCTCCATTGTCATCCAAAGAAGAGATATTCCATCAGATTACTTTAGTCACTTCCAATATTCTGCTATTCCACCGTTTCAGGTTGTCCAACCGTCATCATATTGTCTTGTCTTTGTTCAATTCACTACTGGGATGCTTAAGTACCAAAGCCACAGAATCAATCTTATCACAGTCTAAGTCATCAGCGGAAGCACTATCGCGTCTGCTGTCCAACTTATGTGAGCCTCAAGTCCGTGATACGAAGTCTAAGGATAAGGATTCACTTACCTCTACCACTGCCACTTTGAAGCGTTCTTTGAGAAAGTACTTAGGGGTAACTCTCTTGACCTATATCCACTTATCTTTGAAGTTTCCATTCCAATCAGAGATTAGAGAGGCTTTGCTACCAGGTATTTTCAACATCTTTGACGTCTTATCCCAGCAAGAGTTGGTGCTTGTAAGTACTTCATTAGACTTACCGGGCAGATCATACTACAGAACACTGTATGATGAGTATAAGAAAGTCGGGAAATGGCAAGTTGATTAGAGTCTTCTATAAGTTCTCACTCTGTTCAATACAGAGTTGTATTTCCCCATAATGTAGCCGTCCCATTGTTCGATCTGGCCCCATGCCTCATCGGCACGAGAGAAGGTTTGTTCACGCTCGACTTCGGTATGATCTATGTGTGATGAATGTAGACGATGCTGGAATTTCAGGATATCCTTTCTCGTTATGAGACCTTTTAAACGACCCTTGTCCTCGGCAAGGACACATTTTGGCCCCACACGATGGAAAAATTGTAAGAGATCGTCCAAAGAGGAGTCCAACTGGGTGGTGATTGGAGCAAAGTTGACATACTCTGTGAAATCAAGACTTGAGTTGTATTCATTATCATTTGGAGAAAAGATGCAGGTACTGAATGGAGATGGTGTACTCTCATTAATAACCACTTTCAGTGCATCCCTTGAGATGTAGCCTTTCAATATGCCATCATTTTGCACGATTGGGAAATTTTGGAACTGTGTCTGCCCCAGCAGTTTCTCCAATTTTGCAAACTCCAATGTCAATGGTAATGCAACAACCTTCTTAGTCATGGCCTGTCTGACTTCAAACCCTTGCAAATTTTCATCCTCTTGAGGATGAATGAATGGAAGACCATTATATTCAATCATCTGATCAGCTATCCCACCATGACCCCATTTATCATTGATGGCTTTCGTAACGGCAACGGAGATCATCGTTGGGATGATGTATTTCAACGCACCTGTCAGTTCAAACATTATAACAACCACAGTGACCGTTAAGTGTGTAATACCGCTCAAAGCGGCAGCTGCACCCAAGAAGGCATAAGCACCTGGTGTGATACATTTTTCATCAACTGGACAAGCTCCAAATGGGAACGAGGAAGGCGAAGATTCTCTCCATCTCTCAACAATTATCCCTAGAGCTCTCCCAAAAGTGGCACCACATGCCATGGAGGGGACAAAGATCCCAGCCGGCACTTTACAACCGTAAGTGAACACAATCAACACCATTCTGATTCCAGTAGCCAGGATCAAAGATGACAAGTTTCTGAATAGTTTAAATTTGGAGTCCAGTTGACAAATTGTATGATTCTTTTCATGTTCCTCTGTACAACTTTGGAACAGGATCTGCATACCTTCAGTCATATCCATCTTTAAATACTCATTAAAATAGGAGACCATTGCAGTGATTAGTGTCAAGACAGCGACTTCTTTCAATGGCGATGAGGCAAGAAATCTCTTTCTGAAACTCACACACTTGATGTTGTACTTTGCCACTAAAATACCATAAATACCGCCAAAGGCACCAAGGATGATAAAGAATGGGATCTCAAAGAAATGCCAGTCCTTGTCGAATTTCACTTCAAACATGACAACTTGTCCCGTTCTAAAGGGATTAAACATCTGTAATACGGACACAGCGATTAAGGAGCAGTAATAGGACTCCCACATCGTGGAGAGTTTGAACAAATTGGAGATCTCTTCGATGGAGAAGAGGACACCACCCATTGGACTCCCAAATGCCACAGCTACACCAGCTGCTGAGGAGGCAACCAGAATGCTCTTGTAGCTCAGTGAACTTGTCAACTTTGTGTTCGGGAAATCGTACCTCAGTTGGAATAGCTTGGATACCACAGATCCAATACAAACAGCGTAATGCACCGATGGACCTTCTTTACCAACACTCAACCCGGATGCAATGGCCAACGGCAAGCCAACACTCTTCAGCAAGAAGGTCCAGAAAGATAGGAACTTGTCAAAGGCAAACCCAGAGACGATACATTTGATCTCAGAAATCCCTGACCCAGCAGCGAAAGGAGCATAGTTCAACACAAGTCTAGAGGCAGTTAAGCTGAACCCCAATGAGATCAAGATGAAGATAATGTAATTAAATGAACCAAAGTTGGAGTAGCTGACCCAGCTCTCACATTTGGCCTCGTCTAGCTCACCCCAGCAGCAGAAGTTTTTGTTCAAATAGAAGGCATTCGAACAGTAGCCTGTCCTTATATTGGACAAGTATTCAGTTATGATGTTCAAGCAGGCAGCAACGGACCCTATTGAGATACCAACCACTGTCAGGATCACATACGTCTGGAAAAACTGGTATAAATCACGCAATTGGAAGGAAGATCCTTGCTTCAGAAGGCCGATTTGTCTCTTGTGGTATTGTAAGTTGTCATTGACCCAGTCGATTGTTTTGAAGTCGTTGAAACGAGGGAGGAAATCCGCAGGTGGCGGTGGAGGCGTGGTAGAACGTGTATGCAACTGGAAGGGATGTCCCTCTATGGAGTCGAGCTCGAAAGAGTCGCTCATTTGTGTGTGGATTTGTGGTGTGGAAGTGATCTTACTTCAGGTTGAGGTGCCTCGGATATATAAATTTCAAAGAGCGATGAGATGGGTCTCCTTGGGAACACAGAATAATCATCGCCAGATAACTAGAACGAGTCGCTATACTACAGTTTTCTCATCATACAAACATTATCATATTCTAGCACCGTCTAAGTGCACTTGCTCAACAAGAAACCCTTCAACTGGCCCAGCACAAAGTTCCCTGCCTTCTTCGTTTTGTCGTTCTTAGCAAAGCTCTCGATGTTGCCAGGCTTATGGTGTGTTGTAGGATTCAAGGGGTCAGGTCTGTCTTTGTAAGTCACCTCTTTTATTTGGATGTCAGCGTACCCATGCTGTGGGGCAAATGGGCCCGGATTGGTTGGTTGTTCTGGAGGAGTGTAAGTCATTGGC
Organism: Taiozyma sp. PG4208; assembly: GCA_023629715.1. Classification (NCBI taxonomy): domain Eukaryota; kingdom Fungi; phylum Ascomycota; class Saccharomycetes; order Phaffomycetales; family Wickerhamomycetaceae; genus Taiozyma; species Taiozyma sp. PG4208. Next base: position 45,108 of record JAMAIG010000004.1, read on the forward strand.
AGTAAGGTATATAGGTATGAAGTCGCTTTCTTTGTTGTTCAGTGACTGTCTACTTGGCTAAGCAGTACAGTAACAGTTAAAAGAGGATATTTTGAATTCAGAAAGAGATTTAACAGAAGAAAGAAACAAACTTTACTAACTTGAGTCGCCCTTTCGTTGCTTTAAAGCAATTAAAAATGATGAAATTCCACTCAATCTTACCACGTTGCCCCGGTTACATAATTATAATTCGCGATCTGATTTTTCTTGCTTATGTAATCATTGCCAGTAATGGATCTCGAGTCACAATTATGGTAGATCTGAGACTTTGCAGAAGCAAGTGAGTGCATCTTTCACGATTTCTTTGTATTGTAGTTTTGCTTGGACTGGATGAAGTATTGGAATTCTGTGGCGTCTGCGGTTTTTCCCCTTTTGGTGAGCAGCTGGTTGTAACTGTTTTTCGGTTTTCGGTTTTCACTGAAATCTCGAGAAGTTGATGAGGTTCCAGATTAGAGAGACATCAATAACATCCCTGCCAACACCGACAGAGAAGATGATCCCGCTGTACGATGTCCTGCTGGTTGTTGCCATTGCTGGGGGCATTTTCGTGGCCCCCTTCACCAAAGTCGAGGAGTCTTTCAACATTCAGGCCATCCATGATATCATCCATCACGGAATGGACCTGCAGGCCTATGACCATCTTGAGTTCAGTGGTGCTGTTCCACGTACGTTTGTCGGCTCTTTGGTAATTGCTGCTTTCACTAAAGCTCTCTTACAGTGGTTTCCCCCTACAGGTTCCAAATTAGATGGCCAATTGGTTGCTAGAGCTGTACTAGGGATTATCAACGCGTTTGGGATCTTAGCACTAAAGAACGCTGTGGTGTCTCAGATCAAGGAGAACGCGAAGCAACCAGTGGAGCCGGAAAGGGCCGAGAAGAAGAAGAAGACCACCATCAAGGGCAAGAAGAAAGTTGTAAAAGCGGAAGGTCCACATAATGCCTGGTCTTTAAGCTTATGGTTCGCCATTCTGACCTTCACTCAATTCCACTTAACTTACTATTCTTCAAGAACTCTCCCAAATTTCCTCGCTCTACCACTGACCAACTGGGCTTTTGCTAAACTGGTGCGAGGGAGATATGGCTCTGCCCTAGCGATCTTTGCTGCCACCGCTGTTCTGTTCAGAGTCGAGATCGTTGCCCTTCTGCTGTCTGTCGGGCTTGCTCTTCACCTATATAAGAAACAAACCATTTGGGATCTTGTCAAATATAGTACAATTGGTGGGATCATCGGTGCTGGGTTGAGTCTTTCTATTGATTCTTGGTTTTGGCAGAGGCTGACGATTCCTGAACTGGAATCCTTCGTGTTCAACGTTATAGAGGGCAAATCTTCGGAATGGGGTACTGAACCATTCACTAAATACTTCTCCAAATACTTGCTGACTTTGTTTCTACCACCAGTTGTCCCAGCCTTGTCATTAATAGGTTTTGTGTTCGATGTTACTGGTAACAATACTTTGAGAATCAGTTTCCTCTCCGTGTTCTTGTACGTCACATTATTATCTTTCCAACCACATAAAGAATGGAGATTCTTGGCTTATATCGTCCCTGTGGTCAATGTCATTGGTGCTAATGGTGCCTCCTATGTCACCTGGAAGGCCTCTAAAAGTATCTTCTACAAGTTGCTCATCCTGGTGATCCTTGCCTCTACTTCATTGACCGCCATAATCACCATCGGTTGGGCCATGGTCTCATCGTACAATTACCCAGGTGGCTATGCCCTTAATAAATTCCACGATATTCTGATCCAAAAGACCTTGAATCCAGCCAGTGGGTTCAACATGTCCAAACCTATAACTGTGCATTTTGACACTAAGGCAGCCATGACCGGTATCACCAAATTTGGGGAACTGAGTGAGGTCTCCGGTTTCAATATCACTTATGACAAGACCGAAGGTGACGCCTTGGTCCCTGCACTTTGGGAGACTTTCGACTACATCATTTCAGAGATCAACGTTGATGAGTATAAAGGCGATGGTGATATCCCGGTCTTGAAGAACTGGAGATGGGCCAAATTAGGTGTCATTGAAGGGTATGCTGGGATCGATATGCAGGGCTTCCAAAGGTTGATCCCAGAAGAAGTCGTCTATAATATCTTTTTGCAAAAGTCTTTGAGACCAATAGCTTTTGCTGTTAAACCATTTGTTAAACTTGAGAAGAGTTTGTTCGTCTATGAAAGAGTTCCTTTTGTGAAAACCCAACTTGTTGATGATGAAGTTGGGATTGTGGAGGATATCTATGAGTCTATACAGGAGACTCATGAACCAATTGCGGAATCTGTTCATGTTGAACCTGTTGAAGAACCTATTGAAGAACCGCTAGCTGATGAAATCTCTGAAGAAACTGAAGTTGCTGATGCAACCCCACGACCAATCCCAGAGCATGATGAAGTTAAGGCCGTGGAGGATATCCCTGAACCTGTAGAAGAGATTCATGAACCAATCGAAGAATCTATTCCAGTTGAAGAACCAGTTGAAGAAATCTATGAAGAAACTGAAGTTCCAGAACCAACCACAGAACCAATCCCTGAGCATGATGAACTGTAATTCTACACTTGGACAAAATATACAAAATGTTGTAATTTCAAAAAATATATACATAACCTTTCTTAAATCCCTCTCTAGAACACCTCATCTAGAACGTCCACTAATCTGTGCTTGTGGTTACCCTTGATCAAAATTTTCTTGGATTCCATCAACACTTTGAAATCCTTCTTTGAAACATCCGAGAGAATTTCCTGAAGGTCGTTTCTCAACAGCACAATGTCACCCTGAATCTTTCTGACTTCAGTATATGGATAACTGTTCTTGTACTCGATGTACACTGGCAAGTTGCCAAAGTTGGATCTCTCTAGGAAGTAACCACCATGGCCGAACTTGGGTTGTGTTGTGGAGGACCCAATATCACGGGCTGTGATCTCGGAAAGTTGGGGGAATCTAGAGACAGCGGTCTTTGCGGCAGTGGAATGAAGCCTTATCTGTTGACGTAGTGTTGAACTGAACATGCCTGTGTGAAGAATACTCGAGCTCTTGATTTCTACTATGCTTTGGCCCATAATACTGATTTTTCAGATTTTTTTCTGGTCCGAGAGAATTCGCGAGTTTGGTGATTGCGTAACCATGGTTACTCTGATATACAGAGATTCAGTACAATTACACAAGCGACCAGAAGATCATAAGCCCCTCTATTAATGTGTCCACAGTCTGACGTGCTTGTCCTTCCCACCACTGGCGACCTTCTTGCCGTCGACACTCCAGTCCACGGAGTAAACCTCATCCTGGTGGCCCGGCAGGTCAACGCTCAGCTTCTTGGTTCTAATGTCCCACACTTTCAGCGTTGTATCCTTGGAACAACTGACCAACAGTCTGCAGTCGGAGGACCAGGCGGTCTGGTACACTGCAGCTACGTGGCCTCTGAAAGTGGAAACGAATTTCCCTGTTCTACCGTCCCACAGCTTAATGGAGTTGTCAAATGAAGCTGAGACAATGTTCCTACCATCTGGGGAGAACTGGACATGGTTCACTAGTTTCTGATGGCCAGTCATACGACACACCGGCTTGTTGGATTTCAATGGCTCCCATAAGTACATGGTGAAATCATCTGAAGCAGTAACGATTCTTTCTTCAATGACACCATTAACTTTAGCAACAGACTCGTAGTTCTTCAGGGCCTTGGCTCTAGCTTCCTCAGGAGTAGCTGGTTTGGCACCAGTGTGATCAAAAGCACCTCTTCTCAGGACGTAATCTGTGGATAATGACAAATGGTTGACCCAGTGAGCGTGTGATTTTAATGTATTGACCAACTTACCATCGTTGGCATCCCAGACTTTGATAGTCTTGTCATGTGAAGCGGAGTAAATGACACCACTCCCACTCCATTTGACACAGGAAACAGAGGATGTGTGGCCACTCATGGTGAATAATGCAACCCTTCTATCGGTATCCCAAACCTTTATCGTACCATCTTTGGAGCCTGAAACTAATCTTGGACTGGCACCTGGCTTCACTAAGTGGATTGGTTCCCAAGCCAATGAGGATACCCATTTGGTATGCCCTGTCAATGGGCCACCAAGGGCCTTACCATCCTCACCCCATAATCTGATAGTGTTATCCATAGATCCTGTTGCAATCTTGTCACCGCTTGGGGACCAGCTGACACATAGCACCCAGTTAGTATGACCTCTTAGAACGTGTTGGCAAGTTTGTGTATTCGTGTCCCAGATTCTAGCAGTGGAATCACCGGCACCAGTGACCATCTTTTCACTTGTATGTGGAGCGAACTGTGTACATAGAATAGTGGAACCATGGCCAGCAATGGAAGCTGAGGATCTTGTTACCGGTTTGACTTTGAAAATTGCTCTTGGTGTGTACAATAATGTTAGGAAGTCTTCTGTAGTTTTGATACCTGGCTTCAACACCGATGAGTATAAGTTATCTTTGATATCGATCAGATCACCTTTAGATTGATCATTCAACAGACTGAAAGAATATGGAACAGGTTCGTCAGATTCACCAAGCAGCTGGTTCAGCAGCTCCTCTAATTGTTTCTCTGTGATATTACCTGGGACTTTCAAGGACCCACCAACGGCATCACCAGTATCTGATGCTTGGAACTTTATAAGGACGTTTGGTAGGTCATCTGGGATGATCTCAACTTCTCTTTCCTTCTGAGCCTCTCTTTTTTGCTTTTTCGATGGTGGTGGAACTACAGTAGCCATGTTTGACGGTGCGAATAAGCAGTGTATACCTTCAACCTTCGAGAGGTCTATTCTTCTCTTACTAAAATTTTTATAAATAAATTCGCGGGCTCATCGCTTACATAATATTTGATTGTACTGAATGAAGTAACATAAACAAACTGTGGAGGGTCCTTTCTCTATTAGTGAAACATAAACAATTAACAGCCCAAGCCTGGGCCAGTAGTGAGTGACTAACATACAAAACAAACGGCGAAATAATAAAACAAAATCTGATCACCATAGCACAGAAAAAAATGTATAATACAGAGGTAGTTCACCCACCATAGTCTGATGAGTGTTCAGAAGTAGAAGACGCACTACCATCGCTGAAGGCCTTGGCTCTAATATCCAGCATCCAAGGGTCTTGCAACAACTCAGCAGCAGTGGCCCTCTTATTTGGATCCTGCTGTAAACATTTATGCAAGAAGTTGAACCCCATATCACTCAATTGATCTCTTGATGGAAGTTGTGGCAAATGGCCAGCAGCAATATGATACATAATGGCCCATTCGTTATCCAAGTTAGCCCATGGACGACGACCAGTGGTCATTTCCAAAACACAACAGCCAGTGGACCAAACATCAACAGCACCAAGTTTGGCACCTCCGCCACCGGTGATGACTTCTGGAGACATGTACATTGGTGTACCCGTCATACTGTTGGCATTAGAGGCCGGTTTTCTCGTCAAGTTTTTAGCAACTTTTGCAGCACCGAAATCAACGAATTTGATGATACCGTTGTGATCCAATAGGATGTTTTCAGGTTTGATGTCTCTATGTACAATCTTCATCTCATGCAAATATGCTAATCCTTCAAACATCTGCAATGTGTATACTTGGATCACAAGTTCATCTTCAATTCTACCGTGTTCTAATAATGAGGCTAAGGAACCACCTTCACAAAATTCCATGAAGATGTTGACCCTATCACGATGGACTTCAACACCATAGTACTGGACAATGTTTGGATGGTTCAACATCTCCAATACAGTCATCTCATCTTTGATAGTTGGCACAATTTGTTTGGTAGATTGAGAATCGTGTAGTCTGATCTCTTTAACGGCCAACACACCACCAGTGTCCAAGTTCAATGCAGAGAAGACTGAACCGAAAGTACCGCCACCGATGAATTTTCTCTTCTGCCATCTGATGGATAAACTTGAGGATGAAGAGGCCAAGAATGTCAAAAATTGATTTTCACCCTGAGTGTCATCCAGAACCTTACCAACAGTCTTCTTAGCCATAGAGTCTTCCAACTGTTGAATTCTTCTCATCGTTTGATTACTGAAAGCCTGCAATAGTTCAGCATCAGTTTGTAATGTTGTTGGATGGTAGTTAACATTCAAAGACTTCTTTTCAGCTTCAATGGATCTAGCACCCATGATATCAAAATGGGAAATCAACAATGACATACAACCGGCAACTTTCTCTTTCAACAGAACAAATTGGTCGTCTTTCAAAGTCAAGATATTGAAACCCTTAGAAACCTCCATGGCGAATTCTAAAGCAGTAACACACCATCTAAATGTCTTCTTGTCTGTAGGAATACAATCATCGACAATGAAACTAACCCATTCAATACTGAACTCAATCATCTTCTTGACAATGATGGCCTTTCTGGAGGAATCTGAACTTCTGAGGTAATTCTTAGCCAGATCTCTGTTGAAACAAAACAGCATGTATAAGGAATCATGATTCTTGTGAACTCTTTGGATTTTCTCTCTGCAACGATAGAATGCATTCATACAAGCCAACACCAATCTAAAGAATAATCTTTCAGTTTTGATCAAATCTCTTTGAACCTTAGCCAAACTTGATCTCTGTTCAACAAATGAAATGTTATCACCCACAATCTCTGAAAACAATGTCTTAGTTTGTTTCAAAGTAGATGAAGAGCCTTGTATGATTAATAAGACTTCACCTGGCTTTATCTCATTATTCATTTCAGGCAAGTTATCAATTGTAGCGATTAAACCATCCCACAACATGGCCTTGGCAGCATTAATGACAACAACATAACCTGTGTCAGCTTCTTCTTCATACTCATCAAGTTCAACCATTCCAGTACGAGGCTTGTAAACATCAGAACCAATCTCAGCGCCTTTCAAAACACGTCTGATTGCTTCATCTTTGCCATACAGGTCTTTGGAGGCCAAAATGTAAGTACCACTTGAATAATTTGTCTTTATCAAAAAATGATCAGAGTCTCTCATTAGATCTAAAAATGGTTTCACTTTGTTGATTTGGAACAGGGCTGCGTTACTGAAGGCTCTTCTGATGGTTGTGGCAAATTTGGCTAGTTTTCTTCTGACTGTACCGAAATTATCTACCAAGCTGTTCGACCAAGTGGTAATCTCATGGTACTTCTGACTATCTGAAGTGTCTGTATTGTCAACTATTGTTTGTATAACACCAGGTTGGTCTTGGATGAAGCTCACTAATCTTGACGCTAATCTAGCTGTTAATGCAGCCGTTTGAGAGGCAACTTCTGGACCGGCATCTTCAATAAAGAAACCAACATTAGTCATTAGAAACCAACATTGCTCTAATTCATCTGGCTCTTTGAATGTCTTGAAACTTTTGGAAGCGGTGTTGATCAATTTCTTGTGAATCAACATGTATAGATACTTGATAGCTTCCAACACGGTCCTATCGAACCCTTCAATATGACCCAAGCTGACGTTCCAGCCCTGGATGTATCTCTTTACGGTGTGCTTGCAACTGACGGCTAGTCCAATATAGGAGGAGAAATCATCAATCATTTCGTCAATCATCATCATGGTTGGATTGTCCAATTTTCTCGCGTAGGCTAAACGAACTTTTATTACTTCTTGGATTAATTTCAATGGGAATGTCACCAATTGGGAAAGAAGTGGAAGGTAGCTTGGTAAATTGAGTTCTTCAAAGGTGTAACCAAAATGCAAGTATGCAGATTTGGACTTATTAATCCAAGGTAAATGCGGGCGAAAGATCCTGCAGCTAAAGATATTGGAGATGTCCTTTTCTTTCAACATCATATCAGCAAATGAACTATCAGTGAAACCGTCACTTCTCTTGGCAGAAACGTCAAGATCATCACTCTGTGTCCATTCTCTCAGGACTTTCAATTCCCTCTTCAATGCTTTTGTGATGTTCTTCCACGAGTTCAGGGCATCCACTCTTATGATGAATTCTTCACTAGCAACAATAGGTTTGTCGTGAGCCATTTCTTTTTCATCCCTCCATAGCTCTTTAACGGTAGATAGTTTCTCTAATAATATTTTCACTTCTTGGAGCGCTCTTTCTTCATCTTGCACTCTAAAGTTCAAGATCTCATTAAAGACACCATCGGCCAAGGATCTCGAATAGCCGATAATCTTTCTTTGCTGCTCTTCAGAACGACCCAGGACGTATGCTTTGATACCTAGCCAGAGGTTTTCTTTATAAGTGGTCTGTAATGAGAAATCGTTCTGCGTGATGATTCTTCGCTTTTCTGAACTGACAACATCACCATTCAAAACCAAGCTCAGCATGGTTTGCCATTCAAGTCTCTCTAGGAATTTAGGATTGTCCTCGCCGTTCTCTAAAAGAGAAGGGTCTATTGCTTGATGGAGGTCAATTTCCAAATCCGCTTTTCTATGAGTATCACTTTCCAGAGTAAAATCTTGCCATTCTTCTTCATCATCATCTACATCCTCAGAAGAATCATTATCACTTTCTGTAGGGTCCGAAATAATGGCCTTTGTATAGTAGTCGTCAGCGGTATCGTTCCTCATCTTTTTCAAATACATTCGTTCCTGTTGAGCATATTGATTGATATGCTTACCAGAGCTTGAGCTTGTTCTTGACTTTGGGTTCCTTTGAGAGGTAGAAGGGGTTCTCACTGGTGAATAAGTGTTTTCAAAGCTTGGAATACGTTGCTGAGTGGCACCTGGAGAACGGTGGTTTTGTAATGAGCTTGTAGGAGAGTGATGGGGACGGTGCTGCAGAGCGCTCAGGCTTCGCTGCACTTCCGTTGGCCTCTGGTGGAATTGTGGGAGCTGGTGAGCTTGTGAACTGTACTGCGAGCCTGTTGGCGAGTGGTGGTGGCCCTGCGGCTGCTGTTGGCTACCGTCCTGGGGGACAGCAGGTGACGAATTGGATCTCAGATTGGACTTCTTCCGGTGCAACTGTGGGCGTTCCATTCGCGTGGAGGTACAATTCTATGGCCAATCTAGGCGGTGATATGGTAGGTATGGGATCCAGTCGCCAATTGTAGCGGTATTAGCTGGTTCTTTGGCTCTCGTCACGGAACTTGGTTGATTCCCGTGGAACTGAGCAATAAAATCTAATCAAAAAGGGTTGTCGTAAAGGAAGGAATCAGTTAGTTGGAAGAGCACACTATCAGGGAGCAAAAATGAAGCACAAGGAACGCAAATGGGGGAAACACACGGATTTTGATGTGAAAAGATTACTTATCCAGGCTCCCCAAATCTTACACTTAATGGGACTTTTTCAGTCTTTTTGAGGAAAACTGGCCCTGAATGATGTGGCTCCTACCGGGTTCGCAATACTGGATTAGTATAACTACAGGGAGTTGTATCGGAATAATGCTATGAACAATTTCTATGTTTCTCTCCTGCTATCGCACAATGTGGTGGAGACAATAGGTTGTCATATAGAAGGAAAAGGATTGCACCAGAAATAAAAATGATTAAAAAATGAGCATCAAGGGCACGTTGATGTCTATCTTAGTTTTTGGATGGTTAATTGGGAGAATGTATATGGGTGTTAAGTAGCCAGCTGCCTATTTCAGTTTGTAGAATAATCTTGGGGCAACACAGTCGTTTAGGTGATGTTGTAAGTGGAAGAATTCCTCGACACAGTCTTCTTTGTAGTCTTTGTCTTCGTAACCTTCTTCCTCTTGCTCTTTAGTGACTCTTTCGACACATTCGGCGTAGTGGTGGACGTATGGCTTGATTGCTGGTTGTTGGGAGCATTCTTCTTTAAGTTTATCTAATGGATCACCACCTACTTCTTCTTCGTCGTCGTCGTCTTCATCTTCTTCTTCCACTTCCTCTTCGTCATCTCCACCTTCTTCAGCAGACACTTCTTCTGATGGTTCCTCGGTAGCTGGAGCTTCTTCTTCAGCAACTGGTTCTCCTGCATTTTCTTCCTCAGCTGGGGTAGCTTCTTCTTGCTTGGCTTCCTTCACTTCGGTAGATGCAGGTTCTGGAACTTGTTCCTTTTGCTCTTCAGATTTGTCTTCCCCTTCGATGGTGGTTGATTCTGGGGTAGATTCAATACCAGATCTAGTGGAGTTATCAACAACAGTTGAGTCCTGAGATATATTATGTTAGTACCCGAAATTCATAAAAGACCAATTCGCATGATGAACCTAAGCAAAACGTACATCGTTATCAGCAAAGGCTAGAGTTGGAGCAAAGCTTTCGAACAAATCTGAAAAGAAAGCCATTTTCGGTAGTCTAATTGTGGTGTTTGAGTAATCAATTGTTGCGGACTTGTACCTTAAAGGTCCATTCGGAGCTTTTGTTTTCTCGAAATTTTAAAACGCCAAAGTCCTATTGGCTAACACTGAAGCAACCTCAGAATCAGTGAACAACATTGAAATTAGAGCACTCAGTATGTTTCTGTGTAAGCTTGAGGGTTATATAAGCTTTGGTAGAGCTGTGGAAAGCCATATTTGCTCATTTATACCTCAACTGAAATAGCGTACTTTATGTGCCTGGTTCAAATAATCATACCACTGTGTCCCTTGCCAGAATGAAAAGGTATGGCTTAACATATTCAAACACCGCATAGACAATCAAAGAACAAGTAGAATCACAAAGATGAGATAAATACTACATCACACTCTATTACATGGCATAAACTAATTAAACAAGACAAAATAAATGCTATTTAATCAACTTATTTTTTGTCAGAAGAGGCAGCGTTAGCAGCAGCTTTAGCTCTCTTTTCAAATTTGGCAGCAGATTTAGCACCAAAGATACCACCACCCCAGTGTTTTCTGCTTTCTTCATATTTTTCAGCAAAGTTGGAGTTGATAGTGGAGACTAAAGTGGCTAGAGCAGCTTCATCTTCTGGTCTAACTTCGGTTAAAGCAGCAACGGCAGAGGTCTTTTGGTGGACTAAAGTACCTAATCTGGCCTTACCCTTGATGATGGCGTATGGGATACCTAATTTTCTGCATAAAGCTGGTAAGAAGATAACCAATTCGATTGGGTCAACATCGTTGGCGATTAGAACCAATTTGGCCTTTTTGTTTTCAATTAAGGAAACAACGTGGTTCAAACCGTATTTGACAACGAATGGTTTTGGAGAAGCTTCTTGTCTAGTCTTACCATCGGCAATAGCAGCGGCTTCTTTGGTCAAACGTTCTTTCTTTTCAGCTTTGGTTTCTGGTTGGTATTTGTTGAATAATTTGAAAGCTTCAGTGGCAGTGTTTCTGTCTAAGACGTTTTGGAATTGAGCAATAGCTGGTGGAACTTTCAGTCTCAACTTTAAGACTTTTCTTTGTCTTTGTAATCTGACATATTCTGGCCATTTGACGAATCTTGACAAGTTTCTCTTTGGTTGAATAGCTTGACCAATACCGAATTTCTTTGGCTTGGATTCAGCTAATGGGTTCTTGGAAGCTTTTGGAGCTTTAGCTTTACCACCAGCTAATGGAGCTGGGGCAACTTTCTTACCTTTTGGAGCCATCTTTGTATAAGTTGAACTGAAGTTGGTTTCAAAACGTCTGTATCAAAGTGATCCTTTTGATACTTCGAGATTTTTTTTTCACGCTACACACTATGCGTCTTGAAGTTCGCGAACGCGCTCTATGTGAAATCTTTCCACTGAAGTTTCCCGCGAATTTTTGGAATTCCAGACATTTCTGGGTTGTAAAATTTGTGACTGCTATTCTCAAAAACTTTTATGTAAGGGGTGTTTGGATGTTTCTCTTGCGAAATCTGGGGGAAACCATAGAAGAGGGTCTTTGAAGATGATGGTGTGTGTGTGTGAAGAGCCGGCAAAACTGCTAAACAGTGATTATAGATCTGCATATGAGAGTTATACTTCATATTTGATCTCCACAAGAACATTGTCTCTGACTTATCATTATCAGTTGACTTTTACCCATACTTAACCCAGCTGTGTCAAATCTACAATAAACCAAAGTCTATCCACTTTACATTGGAAACAACTAAATAACAGGAAAGGCAGCATATAAATACAAGAGACATAAGCATTATCATGATCAAGAAAAGAATATACACACACAAAGGAGAACTAACAGAAGTATAGCATAAAACGTCATCTAAGCATCGATCCAACCCTTGGCTCTTTCGACAGCTCTTTCCCATAGGGTCCAGCCTTTTCTTCTTTCAGTGTCCACAGATTTGGACTTGAAGTCTTCGGTGGAAGGACCAGCGATTGATTCAACAACATCATTCAAGTCGTCCCATAGGTTTTCTTCAGAGTTCTTGGATGATAGACCAGCGGCAATGGCGGCACCTAAGGCAGTGGCTTCAGCGTTTGGAGAACGTCTGATGGTGACACATGGACCTAGAATATCAGCTTGAATTTGCATAACTTCGTCAGATTTGGACATACCACCGTCAACGGCCAATAGTGATAATGGGGCCTTTTCGTAAGTACCAACGGATTGTTCCAGGAAGTCACCTTCAGCACCGGCATCAGAAGCCATGGCTTTCAAGATGGCTCTAGCTTGGTAACAAACACCTTCTAGAGCAGCTCTAGCAATGTGGGAGGCAGAAGTGTATTGTGTCAAACCTAAGATGGTACCTCTGGCTTCAGAATCCCAGTATGGGGCAAACAACCCGGAGAAAGCTGGGACAAAGACAACACCACCAGAGTTTGGAACTTGAGAAGCCAATGGGCCAATATCATGGGCTTGGTTGATCAATTTCAAGTTATCTCTCAACCATTGAACAACTGAACCGGCGACGGAGATGGAACCTTCTAAGGCGTAATGTGGAGCAGCTTCATCTTCCGTAGATAAACTTGGGAACCAGAAACCAACAGTGGTCAAGGCACCATGTCTGGAAAGCAAAGTCTTTTTACCGGTGTTGTATAGTAGGAAACAACCAGTACCGTAAGTACATTTAGCAGCACCGGTCTTTAAGGCCAATTGACCGACAAGGGAGGCAGATTGATCACCTAAGCAACCAGAGATCGGGATATCTTTGATGGAGCTCAATTTCTCAATGGCAATCTGAGAAAGAGCACCTGAGTAACCTAATGGGGCTAAATCCGGAATGCTGAAGGAGCCGTAGTGTTCAGATGATGAGACAATCTTTGGGAATTTGACCTTCTTTGGATCAATGTCCCATAGAGCAAATAATTCATCATCGTATTCGAAAGTGTGGATGTTCATGAACATGGTTCTTGAGGCATTAGTAACATCAGAAACATGAGCATGTTCTTTGGTCAAATGGTAGATTAACCAAGTGTCAATGGTACCGAAGACCAATTCGTCACCTTTTTCGTAAGCAGCTTTAACTTCTTCATCGTTGTCAATCAACCATCTTAATTTGGAAGCAGAAAAGTAAGTAGAAATTGGGACACCACATTTTTGTCTCAATTCTTCCAACTTTCCAGCTGAGGTTGTGGCCTTCTTTTGATTGACAATGTCAGCGGTTCTGGTATCATTCCAGACAATACCATAGTTGTAAGAACGACCGGTGTTAGCATTCCAGACAATAGTGGTTTCTCTCATGTTGGCAATACCAATGTTGGTGATTCTCAATGGGGCCTCACCTTTGGTGGCACGTTCACCGTTGATCTTCTCCAAAGTAAAAACACAAGCAGCAAGACATTGGACACCATTAGCAAGGACATGGGCAGGTTTGACCTCAACCCAACCTGATTCTGGGAATCTCAAAGTTGGACCTTTAGAGTCCTTTTGGTCTTCAATTTCGACGTCTTCAGAGGCAGTGATGGTGATACCTTCGGCTGTAAATATTTTAGTCTCACCATCAGCAGTGGTGTTGGCAGTTGTGGAGTATTCGATCTGGTGTTTTGCAACCTCTTCACCCTTTCTGTTGAACAGAATGGCTCTAGAGGATGTGGTACCGATATCGATGGAGGCGATCAATTGTGTGTCTCTTTGTGACATTGTGTTGGTGTGAGTGGGGAGTTAAAACAACCTATTGGAGAATGAAACTGAGGATTTCCACTGTATTTATACTTCTTGGGGGGCGGGTGAACTTTTCGATATGCAAGGTCCAAATATTGCAGAAACACACATAAATGTCGACAAAAAACTGGAATTCGGGGAAGTGTGGGGTGGCCAAGGAAGGTGTTGAAGTTTCTACGGTGCCATGCCTCATCTTCAATACGCCTAAACAGGCATGGCTCCGGATGCACTCAATAGTGATTCCGCAACCTATGGTATTGGCAACCTGTGGTTTTGGTCCCCGGAATAATCATCAATCACTAGCCAAAGGCTTCTTTTCGTGCATAAATCACATAGTTAGGACTTGCATGTGGCTGCATGGAGGTCCTACTTTACGGTTCCCCAAAGGCATTTCCTGGAGAAATTTCTGGAGAAGCTACAGAACAAAACAGGTGTGCGGACAAACGAGCAGAGGTAAATTGAGACTGTGACTATGGGACTGTGAGTGCGGACTTGGAGTTGGGACTCAGACTTGACGATGTCTAAGAAACTCTCTGGACAGAGAGAAAGAGAAATTGGTTTGCTCCAGGGCCCGTGTAGCCGGGACAACTGTAGGGCTCTTCAGCATTCTTCCCTATTGTAACACCTCACACTGGAAATTTTTTGACGCTGCGTGTGTTTTCCGTTGTGAAGAGGCTGTGGTACTTAGTGGGACCATGTGAACTTGATCCTTTGGGACCAAGTTGGGGTGCACCATCTTCCAAGTGCCTGGTTTTCCACGGCACTGTTGATTTAACAGAACTCACATTTTTCCGTTTTGTCTCAACTTGAACTGATATCCGTTAGCCGCTTCCTTAGTGGAATCCACGATTGGTTAATCTTCCCGAAATCACATCTTGGATTGATTTCGAGTCTCAAGACAATGCTATCTCTTCTTTTGGCTCCCAATTCCTCCTTTATCAGGCACATTCTCACCTTGGATGATTAGCGTTCACTGCGTAGGATCTGTAGTATGTCCGGGACATGCAGCCCTGTGTGGAGATTCAACGGTTGCCGAACATCAAAGTCAGTGACCGTAGTGAAAGACCCCGGGATGTTTTGCATTTGAGGCTCCATGGTAACTAAGAGGGTTATCTATTTAATGGGTGGCCCTTCTGCTCTATACCACTAACTCCACTGAAACCTTTCCATTGCTTACCGTCTACTTTCGAGTCCCATAAACTGTAAGTCGATGTGGTGAGTCCCCCAGGCATCGGCGCGCCATTTTGGAAGCCCGTATTTCTCGGGGTGCATTGAAGACTGCAGATCAAAAGTTGTTAAGAATGGCCTCAATTGACCATGTGGGCACTGTGTCCAGAGAGTTACTAATCACAGTCCACAAGCCTCGAACGCTGGACTAAAATTTTCCAAGTGATGACTTCAAACCATGAGTTCAATATCTTAGCTTCCCCTTCCCCTCCCATTCCTAAACAAACCAAAACGCCCAATGACGAAAGAAATTCTCTCCGGCGCGCGTATCACTTCCGCATTTGTCACTGTATGAGCTCAACTAGGCAAGATATTTTGAAGAACCGCTGTTCGCCGGGGAAGTCTAGAGTACTAAAATACGAGAGGATTTGCAGTGTGCTTCGTCCTTGACTGCCGCATTACGACCTTCCTCAACCAGATCTTCATCCTTAGCACTACATTGCTTAAACGTGTAAACCTCCATCTCGATTGTTGGTGCGTGGCAAAGGATTTATAAGTCCAAGGCCCATGTGATCATGTCATGTTAGATACAAGAGATCAAGTTAGCGGTGATACTGATGTTAATCTGTTGTGCTGTCGAGTTTTGGCTATCTTGATTACCAAGTCTATTTTGAAGCTTAAGTAATATCTTGTTTAAAAGTCTGTAATTTGTGCTTGTTGGTAACTTTCTTCGACGCCTAGCAAGTTGCTATCACCGACCTTCATTCCTTGGATCAAAGTAGATGACGTTGTTGGCAGTTACCAGTGCTCATTGAGCTTTTCGTTTCCTAAAAACTTGGAAGGTTGGCGCAGTTACTGACTGAGGCTCAGTTTCGGCGAGGCAGGACTTCCAAAGATGCTGAGACATTGTATCAACAAATGCATATATAAGGATAGTGCCTTTGATAAGCCCCTTTGAGGTGTGTGTTTTGATTTCAACAGTGACTTTTTCGGTCTGTTTTCAATCCTATCACCAAGAGATAACGCCATAAAAGAAAGGTTATACGGTGTCACTCGGTAGCGACAAAGCTAACCCCAGTCTACTATCGGAGGTAAGTCATTCATCCTTCTGTTACTGTTATTGCCACGTATTACGCCACTCTCAGAGAGAAATAAGTCTGAAGAGCGGAATATTCTTGGTGTAATGTTTAACGTTAGGATCCGCTAAACTTAGATGTGCAGTATGTTACGTTACTGGATGTAACAAAGGTGAACGAGAGAGTGATCTAGATCCATAATGTGGCTGCAGTTAACAGCTTAATGAAAGTTGTATTCCAAGTAACTCAACAGAAGGAACTACAAGGGAGTTTCAGCTCTTCTTATAGTTGAGGGACTTCAATGTTAGAGGCAAATATCGACATCCAAGTACACCCAACGTAGTAAGGTTATGAGCTATGGCCTCATACTATTACATATGATGTAATTGAGGGCGAATAATTCAGATCTATGATGCAATTCTAAAGCTAGCAAAATTTGCATTCTAAGTATATTAGAGGAAAGGAGACAAAGGTAGCGGCTTTGGGTCTTTTTATCGTTGTATTTAGAGAAGGTTGTCACCTGGAAAGATAGTGATTCCCATTATACCTAAAAGAGAGCGGTTAGGAGCCATGACCAAAATTATTACCTTAGATGTCAATAATTGGTGGGCTGCCCCAACTGCGTCAGTAGTATTGCAGTAGTATTGAAGAACTTTCGGTAGCCCGTAGAAACAGAATTGTACGTTCCTCTGAGGAAATCCTAGAGTACCTCCTTAATTGAGGGCAAGCTGTTTTTGTCGTTGTTCTAAAAGTGTAGCTATGGTATAAGCTCAACTAGACATGTGCAACGACTCCACGAGATAACTAGCGGCGAGTATATAGTTAACTCTAATTATATAAATTGACCTCTTTGACCTCTGGACATCAAAGGAGCCTCGATAGCTTAATTCTCCGACTTCTAAAAGCGTCGACTAACACGCACATTGAGGAACCGCTACGAGCCAAACATCTGACAGACAGAAATGGGTTCTTCTAACAAGTTTGACTTAATTCACCACAACGTCCCCCCACACAGTTACTAGCCCCTATTACGGAGTCCCCCTTTTGATCTTCAACTGTTTAATTATGTTCTCAACAAATATCCAAGGTGCTCCCCTGCACATGCAAGTGTATAAGAGATCTCGCTTCTCGGTAAAAAGAGTTGGTATCGCCGCTGATAGACAATAACTTTGGGAAGCCTTTTTCTGGAAGAAGTAATAATTATGATCAGCAGGAGACATAGATCAGCATTATATATACTTTACTCGCCCATAACCAATCCAACATGCCACATTCGCTTCCAATCACGGTTTCCTGTACCCTGGTTAGTGGCACATTTTTCATTGACATCACTTTCTGTGCAGGTTCAACAATTTTTTTAGTGAGGATGTAACAAAGAAAAAACGGTTTAGAGGTAGACGTCATCCCCTAAAACCCGTGGCGTGGGCGTGGGAGGCCCGCCATAGTGAGTCAGTTGCCTGGGAAATCAGGCAAATTTCTCAATCGTCTTCTATAATTCGCTTTACCATTGGACGAAATTGGTTATAGATTAAAAGCACAAGCCTTTACGTCAGCTCCTACCTATGGCCTACAAAATAGATTAATCTGCTTATAAACAGTTTACATTCCAAAGGGTCAAAGAAAAAGAAAAGATACAACGAACGGCCTTCAAGATATAAATACCAAGCCTCTCCCTGTGCCACATCTCCTAGTAGCATCCTTGAAAGGTTCCTGATTATGCAAAATTGTCTTGCCAGATCCTTCACTAGACGAACTTCACCTCTCTTCACTGCTACTCTCACTGCTACTCGCTTCATCCACAACACTGACTCTTCGAGGCTTATCAAATCTTACTTATCAAACACAAAGATGTCCCCATTACCAGAATCCTCTGATTCTATCAACTCTCCTTTCACTTTAACCAAGGACTCGGACTTGAAAGAATACCTACATAACAACAGACTGTGGGCTGAAAAAACTGAGGAGGCCAACCCAGGTCTATTTGAATCCAACGGTAAAGGTCAAGCTCCGCATACTCTATGGATTGGCTGCTCAGATTCCAGATACAATGAAAACGTGCTGAACGTTTCCCCAGGTGAAGTTTTCGCTTTCAAATCCATTGCTAACTTGGTCTCCATCGATGATCTAACAACGGTATCTACCCTAGAGTTCAGTATCAACGTTTTGAAAGTGAAGAAAGTGGTTGTCTGTGGTCACACCGATTGTGGTGGTATTTGGAATTCATTGTCATACAAGGACCTTGGCCCGCAAAACGCCAACTTGATGAAATATTTGAAAAAAATTGATGAATTGAGAGATGAGTTCATTAAGGAACTAGAGCCAATTGAAGATATGCATTTAAGAGCCAAGAGACTAGCGGAGTTCAACGTTTCCAGACAATTGGAGATCCTGAAGAGACAAAGACCAGTGATTGAGGCTCTGGCCAAGAACGAGATCGAGCTTTGGGGTCTAATTTACAACGTTGGCAGCGGGCTGTTGGAAGTTGTAGAGGCTTAGAAGTGGCATAGAGTAATAGAATCTAATTTAATAGAGCTAATCCCTGTTGTAGCTGTAACTGTACTGGTTCCATGTGGCTATATCTGTCAAATTACCCGTGTCATCACCGATCGCGAAATGTTAGATAAAGATTCTGTGATCGAGGGGTGTGGTCTTATCTTAAACAAGCAATTGGCCACCCAAAAGCCACACTCTGAGCAAGAAATAACACTGTCAAGAGCCACCAATTGTCACCAACTGTTTGTGCTCTCCTGTTTCGCTGGAACTTCAGAGGCTGATTTCCACCGCTACCTTCTTCTTTCAGACTTTTTTGCCCACTAATTGGCTCCCAAAGCTGAAGATTGCCACCCCTCTAAGAGTCATCGCACTGGAACAGAACGGACTGCTTGGTGAGGAAAAGGTAAACAGTTCAGTTAGTCACATCTGAGGAAGAACCACGCTCCACCCACATCACGTTGCTCCATCGCTGTCAATCCACGCTAACTCCTGAATCCACTAGCGCCACGCAAACATCCTCATCCCTTTGCACCATGAATGACCCAACTCGAAACTATCGCACTCTGGCCAGAAAAGAGTCGCCAATGTTTACCCAGTCGCCCCAACTTGTTAGCTATGAGTCTGCAGGCCAGATAAGTACTTTAAACGTGACAGACTCTGGGAAAGCCGCTAGTAGCATTGCTTTGAACAGCTCCAATATCCCAGGTTTAAGTCTAAGAAGAAGATCCTCTGCCGGTGTTGATAACCATAAGAACGTACCAAACTTGACCGCGTCTCAAAGGTCTATCGAAAGCAACTTGCTGCTATTGAACTCCGTCAAGATTAACTTCCCGATCTCTGAGATCCCTGAGGATATCCTGAGATTTATCCCAGACAACCAACTGAAGATTATGGAACCATTTAGAAAAAACAATCAGATCATTGATCCTGCTGATCAGAAGTTCATTGTCAAGAAGAAATATTCTACAAATGTCGATGAAAGAAACTACTTAACGGTCTACGAGTACCAGATCAACGATGGTTGGATCATCTGGGACTATCATACAGGTTATGTCTTCTTTACTGGTCTTTGGAAAAGTTGTGGCAATAATAAAACCGATATCAACAAATTGATTGAAAACTTCCCAAACATATCCAGTACTGTGAAGAGAGTTCGTGGTGGATTCTTGAGAATTCAAGGGACTTGGCTACCTTTCCACATTGTTAAAGATCTGGCAAAGAAGTTTTGCTTCAATATAAGATACTGTTTGGTTCCTTTGTTTGGTAGGGATTTCCCTGATGAGTGCTTAAAACCTGGTGATCCAAACTTCGGGAAATTGGTTGATGTTAATACCGTTGGTCATAGAAAAAGAAAACCAAGTGTTTCGAACTCTTCAAGGTTCTTAGATATCCCAACAACTTTGTCATCGTCTTCCATCACTAAACCAAAGATCTTCAAAAAGGTCAGGTCTAAGTCAGATAGTGCCTTCCCAGGTTTAAACTTACCCATTATGGAGATTGAAGAGATTCTAAAAGCTTCCAAGCAATTACATGACTTGTCATCTTCCCACAATTACAGTCTTCACAATCAACAATTCAACAATGTCAAGAGAGACTCATTCAACTATGGTGGGTTTGTATGGTCATGGAACGAAATGTATGACTTGAAGATCTTGGGCAGAGATAATGATTCAGCGATTACTGACGATCCGATCGTTGACCAATTTTCACCACAGCAACAGTTCCCAAAGCTTGCACCTTTGCGAAACATCACTCCTAAGCATCATAATCTTCAAAACCTGTTGACTCCAATCGAGTTCAATGACATATCTAGAGACTCCGTTCCAAAGAACTACGATGGGTTTGAATCGTTATTGAACGCCGCTCAACATTTGATGAACACAACACACGACTCAACTTCCTCTTCAGTATCACCTACCTCCGGTACTCACGAGATAAGAAACAAGATAAACATTGGAGAATTGTTGAGTTGAATCACACGCAGAGAAAAGACTGTTAATGCTACATTTAACCTAGATTTTTTATACTTGTTTGCACATTGGGGTGTTTATTTCATTTATGGGGACTTTTTTTCACTACTTTTGAATTCATTTCTTCGCGGGCTAAGGAGCAAGGTGTTGGTATAAAGGGTACCAATGACCTTCATTAAGGATTCGGATTCGGGTTAAGGTTTTCTTTTTCTTTATTTCTTTAAAATTATGATTTTCGATATACTTTGAGGTTGCGGTTCTTTACTCTATTATTTACGGTTAATATGACATTGTCAACTGGTTTGACGGACCGCTTTGGTTTTTATGGGCTTTTTTGGATACTTTTTACTTTTTTGTTACTACTTGATCCTTGGTTAATTATGGTCTGTTTTTTCCTTCATATGAATACATGATATTTGGTTTTAGATATGGAGACGTGGTCTTTAAAGTGTTGTAGGTACTTAATTACAGATTTATCCTTAGATCTCAAAAATTGCAACAATTGATACTATTGGAGACGTAAAGTTCTCATATTTCGCTCTTTAATAATTGTGACAGTTAGGAAAGAATTATAAGTCATAGGCGCTATTTAAATCACACCAAAATCAATTTTTTAAAAATTTCGAGATGAGCTTGATGCCATTAACAAAGTACCAAAGTCAGATACACACAAAGATGAGTGGAGTCAAAAAGTGAGTGTTTAACGTCCACAGGTGGTATCCTATTACTAACAGTGAGCTTTCAAGAATCTCTAGAACGGACTTATACAGTGACAGTGAACCAGAAGTGGACAATGATGAAGTGATACTCCCAAAGCTCGAATTCGAAATCGTTGAAGCAAACACAATACAGGGCCCCGAAGATGAGACCATGGAGGATTCGCCAAAAGAAGAGTTCGATTTCCCCTTATTCTCCTTTGGTGGTGGTGCTTCAGTGGAAGAGGAGGAGAAGAAGAGTGAAGATATTAAAGAAGGGGAGAATGCAGGAAGAGGTCGTACGCTTGAGAAACAAACCATCCGAGTCTCATTAAGATCACCATCCCCTGAGGTGATAGTACAGGGTCGTCCAGAGTCGTATTATTTTGCCAGATACGACGACGAACAGCAGAGACAGTTTGCTGATGTCGCTTTCACTGGTGATGATATCATTAATCAATCGGAAGTGAAGGGCTATTTCTCCATGGGCAGGGTGGTGAACCTGAAAGAGCACAACGAACGAATCGAAAGAGAATTGATGAGAGATGAGAGACAGAAGAAGATTAGACCTGGGAAGAAGAAGAGGTTGGCCACTATTGAAAGCAGGAAGAGAAACCAAGAGAGGGCTAAGATACAGAAGGAGATTGAGAAGAAGAAACAAAGGAAACTACGGAAAAAAGCCCAGCATAGGAGAGGTGGTAAGAAGAATAAGAAGACAACTGCTGCTAATCCAACAGCAGCTTTAGCAGCCGCCTCAACTGGTGCAAAGCCAAGATATAGAACGGAATAAACCATTTGTATTGAGTGAGTACTTTCTACCCGTAAAAAACATCCAAACACCACGTTGGAGGTCTCGGTTCGAAAATCACAACAGAATCAGCCAAACTGGTGGAAACTGTGTCAACATCGAAGATCTCAACCAACTTCTGCCGGTCAATTGTCGATTCCTTTCATTGTCGCTGCAGTAGGAGATGGACTATCTGGACTACGAGGCGTTTGACACGTCCAACCACAGATCTGACGACTACAGCAGCTCAGAGCTACCCGAACCTGCACCTCCATTGATCCTCCCACTCAATCCAGATATCACCAACAAGTTCAAAGGTCTGTCACTTTTGAAGCAGAGATTTGACTTCAAGGGTAAAGAAGACGAGGATGTTCCCACCAGTGAAGCTAATGTCACTACAAGGATCGCTGAGAAGTATGCCAAATTGTCCATTGAAATCCTAAACTCATCATACAACGACCAGTCCAATGATATCTTGATATCGGACCTGCCGGCTGCTCATAGATCATCCAAACCAGATGCAATGCTGAGCAATAAGCTATCCAAGATCTTGAACTCTTACGAGTCTAACGATCCAACACTTCGTGAGGCATTGAATATCTTACAGGCTAAAAAAGACCTTGACTTGAAATCATTGGTACGATCAGACCTGTATGGTTCTATTGCAAGAAGAAGATTCAGGAGTGAAATTGAAGGTGATTTGTTGAAACAGCACAGTAATATACTAAGAGAATTCCAACCAATTGTCGAGAAGATTGAACATCTAGGTGAGAAGATCGAGAATTTGAATCGTGTCAGTGATAAGTTGGATGAATTGGGTGGTTTGGACCCTCAGCTCGTTTCCAAAATTGATGAATTAACCAAGGAAAAGAACCTTATAATACTGAAGAAGTCATTATTGCAGAATTTCAAGAAGAATTTCACCCTAAGTCAATATGAAGAGCATTACCTTGCCAATGAAGATATCTCACTTGAATATTTCGAGATCCTTTCAAAATGTATCAAGATTCATTCAAACTGTACCATCTTATTAAGTTTACAAAACCCACATTTAGGTTTCAAGATCATGGAAAAGATGAACAATTTTCTGGACTTATCATACCAAAGAATTTCTTTCTTCCTATCGAATCAATTGGACTTATTCATCAATCGAAAGTACAATGATGACTTTTTAACCAGGAGCTCCAAGGAGTTGAAACTAATGAAAATTTCAATCTTCTACCTATCAAGGAACTTGAAATACTTTGATGACATTATCGATAAACTGGTTCAATCACGTTCAAGATTTATTGTTGATGATCTGCTATACCAATTGAACAACTCTGATTCCACTGATCATTCAAGACCAATCATCCTTTCTGCTCACGATCCATTGAAATACATTGGTGATATCCTAGCTTACGTTCATACTATCATTGTTAATGAAGTCGAATTCATCACTGGTATGTTCCAATTCGATGAGTTTGAAACTGACCGAAGTGAACTAGAAGAGAAGTTGATCCAGGTTGAGAGTTTAGAGAGCTTGGACGACTCTATTGCCTCCACTGTCTCCAAGATTGTCGGGTCTTTAAGTAGACCTTTAAAAATAAGAATTGAACAAACCTTGAGAACTGAGCACAATGTTGAGATCATCCACAAGATCTTCAACCTAATGGGGTTGTACAGTATGATGTATGAAAAACAATTACCAAAGGGCACCATTGAGTGTACTATATTTGAAACCTTGAATTCTTTGAAAAGTTTAAGTGTGGAAAGAGTTTTCAATTTGATCAGAGAAGAGATTACAATGGTTGAGAAGGATAATGAGGTCATTGATTGGTCATTGGGTGAAGATGATTCACTGTTACCTCCAGATTGGTTGAGGAATCTTCTATCGGAAACCCTGGTCGTGTTCAACGATCATAATAACGGTTTTGATGATAAAATTCCCTTTGAATTGAACGATGACGATTTCAAAGTGTTGATCGGGTTGCTTGTTGATAAGCCAATTGAATTAATCATGAAACAATCCAAACTCAATTTCAAAATCGAACCTAGATCCAGGAAGATCTTTGAATTAAATGCATTGGACCTAATAGATTCAAGAATACTAGCAATTCCACCGTTGACCATCAAAGTGCAAGAATTAACCGAACTCATAGCCACCACAAAGGAAGAACTCACCAAGTTTCAATTCGAATCACTATTGAAAGACTCTGGTCTTGACATCCATCAACAATTAATTCAATTGATCTTCCCTATTGAACAGATAGAGTCTGAGGATGATTATTACATGTACTCGTCGTTAGTGGAGAACAAGCTGTTTGGTAAGGATAAACTGGATGAAATTGAAGTGCAATTACATGAATTCTTACCTATCGCATTGATTGAAATCCAACAGGCACTGTTTAAAATATCTTCCCCTTCAATTGCTAATGACATAATCACTGAGAGTTCCTTGCGATTCTTGAAGCTATACGATGTGTTTTATAAGATCTTAAAGATCATCTATGAAGAAGAACAAATATTGGAATGGACGACATTCGAACTCGCCACTCTGCTTGGTGTTGAAGAGATCTATAAATCCGAAATAGATAATTAATGACATAACATAATATAATATAAATATTATTCTAGCTAGTTAACTCCGTAATGATTTGGAACCTTACCACGGCCATAACCATCCTTACCATAGTAATCCATTGGATAATAGTTCTTATTCCACATTCTGTCTTCTTCCATCATGACCATCGCTTCGTAAGGTGTTAGTAATGGCTTGTTAAAAGCATACCCCCAATCAATCGACAATCTTGGGCAGGCAACTTGGATGAAGACATCGATATCGTCAAACATGGAAAGTTTCTGTGGGAAAATTTCAGATAATATGATTTTGACAACGGTCTTACCTCTTTTCTTTAACTCAGTTTCCAAATTGTTCAAAGTATTAGTATTCCCTTGTCTCCCCAGAGCACCAAGGATCAGCCCGACTTTTTTAGCAACTCTTGCAGTGGTTATGGCATCTTCTCTAACTTTCACCATTTGTTCTTGGTCGTAATATTCTCGAGTGAACTTTCTTGAATATGGGTCATATCTATAAGCGGGTATTTCCGGGTTGTGAATCATAGCACTCTCAAGATGGAACCTCCCATCACCAACATAGATCATAGCATCGATCGCATCTTTATCCAGTCTTTGTGATGTACAGCCTAGCACTTCACCCTTCGATAATGGCATAATCTGTGGTGGGATAGTATAGATAGGTTTTTCGTCATCATTAGCCAATTTGTCCTTAATAGCATGAATCGTAGGATTGAACTGAATAGTACCAAACGTAGCGATCCTAGAACCTTTGGCAAAATTTCTCTTAATGGTATTGATGAGGTGCGTTTCGTCAATGTTGATGGTGACGAAAATATAAAGAACTTTGATAAGTGTTATATCGATCGGGACCAAGCATGAATGGGCATAATGAACGATAAAATCGCAGTCTAGTGATCTGGCAGTGTAGTCATCGATACAGCAGGCACCATAAGAGACATCACCCATGACAATGGTCTCACATTGGCAAAATTGCTCCAAGATATCGGAAATGATCAATGAGTATATCAACAAACCTTCAGGCATCTGTAAGGCCACACGCTTAGCATTGTTCTTCTTGATGTTCCACACAGTCTTGTGGATTTCAAAGTTATAGTTCGAAGGCAGCAGTTTGATGGCCTCATTCAGTTCCTTATCATCAAGAATCTCCTGTGGGATCTGCGTCATGGCTCTACCAACATGACGTTTGACTCTGTTCGTCTTCACTATTGAACCCTCTATCGCATCTCCATTGGCTTCTTTTTTACCAACAAATCTTCTTCTTGGGACTCTCTTTGGGTCCCGTACCTGCGCCGCTGTGTCAGCCATTTCTGTGTTCCCCTGGGACTCTTATAAGATCCACTTTGAATCAACACTGAACTCCAACTTTGGTAGCATTTGCTTTTACTAATTTTTTCCTTTGAGCTCATCGCATGGTCTTCCGATATATAAAACGGTTTCGCGGGAAATATTTTCCCTTTGAAACTTTTTGACATATTCGGCTCGAGACATCGTTAATAGCAGTTTCTAAGTAGAGGTTATTCCACAATGTTGACGCCCAGATTCACCTGTTCCCAAGACGACGAGTTCGTTTATATCGACATCAAAGTTAGCCATATCCGGTTTGATGCCCCCGGTGTGCAGATCGTCGTGGAGAACGAGCTGTTTGTCTTTGCATTGAGCCCATATTACTTGAGGTTGAGGTTTTCAAAGCCATTGATCGATGACGAGGAAAGATCGAATGCCCATTATGAAGCCAGGGACGAGAGTATCAAGGTCAAGATACCGAAGCTGAACAAAGGTGACGTCTTTGAAGATCTGGATCTGCCACAGAAGTTATTGGCAAGAACAGGTGAAGACCAACAGAACGATGAGGCATTAGATACGAAGCAGTTATTACAGGAAATCGGTGTGCAGACTAAAGATGAAGGTTTGATCAAAGAAGCTGGTAAGATCATTGAAGAGTTGCCTTCACAAGGTTCAACGAAACCAATGATCCAAGTTGTTGGTGAAGAGACCTCTGATTTAGAAAAGACTGCTCAGGAAGCTGATGCCTTTAATTGGGAAATCCAACAGACCATCGATATACCAGATTTAACTTCTCAAACTAAGTATGGCTTCAATAACCAATATGACTCCATTATTGGTGTTTCGATAAGCAATGGGAACGATATCAACGATTTAGATGACCCAGAACATTCAACTCCTGAATCAAGAATTAAAGAAAGATTACAAAAGGAGAATTACAAATTTGATCCAGAATATTATGCAGCTGACTATATGACCACCAAATACTCCAGTGAGGACGAATACTCCGTGATCCCTGACTTGTTGAAGTACCGGAATCCATTATTATCGTCATCAACCTCAGAGTTGAAGTTCACAGAAGAGGAGAATAACAAGATGTTGGATCTCCCAAAGAAAACATACCTAATAACGAACCCGAAGCCATTATACTACACCGTCTTATCATTACTTTTCTCTTACTCCTTTGAAATGAGAGAAACTGAAGGTGAACTAAATACAGAATCCGCTTGGAGTATTGGGAAACTAACACCTCAAATTTCCTCATTGGACCAACAAATTATCTTACCTGATGTCACTGTCCCTATCATCAAAGCCATCATTATCACCAGTATCAGACGTTCGTTGGCGTATCCATTACATAGGAATTTCGAATTGGCATACAGGGCCTGGTTGGACGCTGTTGAGGTGTTGAACATGGGTAAAAGAGCTGTATTGAAGGCTTTGTTGACCCTGCATGAGTCTTTCAGATATCACGACATTTACTATGTCTATAACAAAGTTCTCCTAGATGATTTAATTAGTTGGCTTATTAATGATCCTAGAGACACTGATTTCATTTTCAAGTCGCTTGGTGTTGAATTAAAGAGAAATTTGGATGACTTAGAGAAGAACGAGATTGTGTTTGAACAATTGGATGACGAAGGTGATGTTGATACGAGTTTGAATATCTTGGAGATTGAACAGATTGCCGAGGAGATGTATAAGAATCCGGAATGATTGGTATTAAATATTAGAATGCATTTGTCATTGTTTCATAAAGATCAAGTTGAACTCAATATATTATTGGCAAAATTCGGGCCAGGAGTGGACTTGGCACTCGATCCAGCTGTGGTTCCATGTACCTTCTCAGCCTCTGCCTTTTTAATATCTGAAGGTTTAACTCCCGGTTGGAAGGCCTCAATGGGCACGGCATCCGGTTTTTTAGGTGATATTATAGCCCTTTGTCTATCTAGTATGAAATTTTCTGATTTTGTTCTTGAATGACCTAAGGGTCTAAATGTGGACAATGTTGGCTTCTCTTGATTCTCTTTTTCTTCACTTATGGCTGTGGTGATGGTTGTATCTTCTTCGTCGCCTTCTTTAGGCACGTCTAAACTGGATCTTCTTCTCTTCCTGGACCCTGGATTCTCACTAATGAACTGTATTGGGCCGATGGTGCCCATCATGGATTGCTGAACTCCAAGTTTTGAAGGGGATGTCGGTTCTGACCTCTTTGGGGTATTGCTGTTAGAGTTGAAATGAGGCACTGACTGGTTTCTCCTATGCATTGGAGAACTAGGGTATCTTCCCCTATCCAATTGAGACACTGCGGCAGCACCTATCTTAGCAGGAGAGTTTGGTCTACGTGTTTGAAGCGTCACTGGGGGAGCCAAATGTGATGTGTCAGACTGGTACTGCGCGTAAAGGGGACGTGGTTGCGAGGGTTGTAGGGGCTGTGACGGTTGTGGGTGTTGTTGTTGTGGTGGTACCGATGCTCGTGCTGGCTGAAGCTGTGCTGCTGGTGGTTGTCCCTGCGAGAGCTTGTTCACTGTTTCCTCGCTTAGGCCATCATGGGAGAAGACCATAGGTATTAGGTAAGGAGGAATATTACACGACAGACACCTATTAAGGAGTTCGATGGACTTGTTTGTATTTTCCACCTTGTAATACAGCTGTTTGGTAACTTCTTTCTCCCGTTGCAAGTTGATGATTTCAATGAGGGACTTCTCCGAGTATGGCCATTCTGCGTTAGGTCCAAGTCCCAGAAGCATTGACAATTGTTCGTTCATTGCTTGAAAATCGCGTTCAACTGCAACGTTGGAACGTAAACAAAGCGTTTCCACTGTGTTTTTCTATAAAATGAATTTTTATGTCTTTCCTGGGAGTGGGACAAAACGGGACAAAACAGGACAAAACAGGACAAAACAGGACAAAACAGGACAAAACAGGACAAGAGTGATAACAGAGGACAAATGGATAGGGGACACACTCCGCGAACGCGTTCTATGCTCCATTCTCATGTACCGCTTAACGTGGAAAACAAATTCCACAACGGCATCAAATTGTTCTAGATAGCATCCTCTTCTTTAGTGAAATTTCCCACTGATTTGTCGCAATTGCCCTCCCATTGGATGCTCGTTGCCCGTCTCCAGCGTTTACAATTACAAAAACCATTGTTTCGACTATTCAGCACTTTTAATCCACTCAATCCCCTTGCTCATCACCATCACAAGATGCCTTTACCTAGAATCTTTGAACAACATAGACCAAAGGAGTCTCCAGAAACCGATTACTCGACTCTGTCCAACTACAAGGACTTCAAGGTCAACCATTCAACTTTCGACATTGCTCTAAACTTTGACACTCAAAACATTGTCGGTTCAATCAAGTATGATTTGACTTGTTTATCCTCCGCTGTATCAAAGATCGTCTTGGATACGTCTTTCTTGAAAATCAAGTCCATTAACATTGACAACGAGGTGAAAGAGTTTGAAATTAAAGAGAGATCTGAACCATTGGGCTCTGCTTTAGAAATTCCATACACTTCAAAACCCAACTCCAAGTTTGAATTATTATTGAATTTTGAAACAACTAAGCAATCCACTGCTATCCAATGGCTAAAGACCAACAAACACACCACCGACCCATCAGACTATGTCTTTACCCAATTAGAACCAATTCATGCTCGTTCATTGTTCCCATGTTTCGATACACCATCTGTTAAATCCACTTTCACTGCCACAATCAAATCTAAGCAACCAGTGGTCTTCTCAGGTCTTCCAGTTGAGACCAAGGAGGACCACACCTACAAATTTGAGCAAAAGATTCCAATTCCTTCTTATTTGATCGCTATCGCCGCAGGTGACATTGTCTCGGCAAAAGTTGGTCCAAGATCAACGATCTATGCTGAGCCAAGTGTCTTAAAAGATGCCACTAACGAATTCGAATCAGACGTGGAAAATTTTATTCAAATTGCTGAAAAGATTGTAACTCCTTATATTTGGACTACGTATGACTTCTTAATCAACCCAGCTTCCTTCCCATATGGTGGTATGGAGAATCCAAATATCACTTTTGTCACTCCAACTTTGATCTCTTATGATAAATCCCAAGTCGATGTCATTGCTCATGAATTGGCCCATTCTTGGTCCGGTAACAATGTTACCAATGCCTCTTGGGAACATTTTTACCTGAACGAAGGTTGGACTGTTTATTTGGAAAGAAGAATCACTTCTTTTAAAGATGGGAAACTAGATGAAAAATTTAGACATTTCCAATATATTCAAGGTTGGAACGATTTGATTAATTCCATTGAAGCTCTTCCAAAGTTTGAATATTCAAAGTTGGTTCAAGATTTAAAGAAGGGTCAAATTGACCCGGATGATACTTTCTCCTCTGTTCCATATGAAAAGGGTTCTAACTTGCTATTCCACTTGGAACAAGCGCTAGGTGGTGTTGAAGCCTTTGATCCATTTATCAAATTCTATTTCACCAAATTTAGTCAAAAGTCATTGGACACGTATCAGTTTGTTGACTCTTTGTATGAATTCTATGGTCAAGATGAATCAAAATTGAAAACCTTAAACGATTTTGATTGGGAGTTATGGTTGTACACCGCTGGTTTGCCACCAAAATACCCATTTGACACTACTTTAGTTGATCAAGTGTCTGAATTGGTTGATAAATGGGTTTCCAAAGCCACTGAATTCACCACTGTTGATCAATTCAAGCAATTCTTTGCCTCTCAATCCGCTATCTATTACTCCTTCTCATCCCCACAAAGAATCCTTTTCATTGATAACATCTTGGAAGCTAATACTAATGACTTCTGGCTGAAGAATTCAGCTGCAAGTGATGCCATATTGGATGTTTATCCAGATTTGAATTCTTCTAAGAACACAGAGATCATCTCCAGATGGTTTAAATTCAAATTAGCAAGTGGGAAGACCCAATATTATCAAGACTTGGCAAACTGGTTAGGTACCGTTGGTAGAATGAAATATGTTAGACCAGGCTACAAACAATTAGACAAAGTTAACCATGAATTGGCTGTTGAAACTTTTAAGAAATACCAGGATTTCTACCATCCAATCGCTACTAATTTGGTCAAGAAGGATTTGGGTCTATCTTAGGTCTGGTCTTGTATATATATTACAATCTTGATACATTCTCCTTATATGTACCTATAATACACCCGTAACCGGGGTAACAGTTTTAGCGCAGCCCTCAGAAAACGCGAACTTTTGTTGTTTTTTTTATTTTTAGTTGGAAGAAAAGAAAAAAAAAAGTTCACAAAATGACACAGAAACAACAAAGGTCCCACTTGGATTTTGCGTGTTTCTCCATCTATTCAAAGTTACAGACCTGTCGAGATGAGTTTAGCCCAGTTTTCTAACGTCACTGTGAGTCTAAACGAGTATCATAGAGTTTTTCCTTGATTGTTAGAACTTTTTGAAGTCGTGATCAATGTTTTCTTGTCGTGTGTCAACTTGTACTAATACCACCGCAGTTTTCACAACTCTCAGACCGATTGAGTCTAGACCAGTTAAAATCAGACGTGTCCTCTATACAGAACAAGCTTTCCAGCGTGCGTCCTCCGCAAGAGTTCTTTGATGTCAAGAGAATCTCTAAGCCACAAAACTTTGGTGATGTCCAATCAAGAGTCTCTTACAACGTCAAGTACTTCTCCACCAACTATGCCATCATGATCTTAATGCTATCCGTTTACTCCCTATTGACCAACTTGCTGCTATTGTTCGTCCTAGTCTTTGTCGGTGCAGGTGTCTTTGGTATAAGTAAACTAAACGGTCAAGATTTGGAATTGGGTATCGCTAGATTCACCACCTCTCAATTATACACTGGTTTGTTGGTCATTGCCTTACCATTAGGTTTCCTAGCTAGTCCAATTTCCACTCTACTGTGGTTGATTGGTGCCTCATTAGTCACTGTTGGTATTCATGCTGCCTTTTTGGAAAAACCTGTTGAAACTGCCTTTGAAGAAGAAGTTTGAAGATTAAAGAGATATTCCACCAGGTAAGTGTGTGCTACAAATATAAACAATATAACTTGGTGTTTATACCATGAAATAAATTAACTTGTTACGCTTGAAATGTAATGATATTGAGTCACGTGATAGTCTCTTGATTTATCTAACAATCACAACAACACTCTAGGATCCATAAACAGAGAAGGATCTTACAACAGGTACCACAACAACTACTTTCCTTCTGTGGAGGAGCCTGTTGGATATAGATCGGCTGTGGTTGTGGGGGGTAGTAAGCCTGTTGTGGAGCATAGTAAGGTTGGTTCTAATAATAGTGTTAGTGCCTGATATAGAATTAGTGTGTGTTGTACTCAGTTGTACTCACATTATGATGATGACCCATTGAGCTTCTGTGTGTTTGAGTTCAATGTTCACCCTTGAGAGAATACGGTTTTGGGTGGTGCGCGCAGAGGTGGTTTTATATTTCTGCGTGTTGTTCCATATTTGGGTGGGCTGTGGGAAGAGGCTGAAGAATACATGAAGAATACATGAAGAATACAT
Source organism: Taiozyma sp. PG4208 (assembly GCA_023629715.1). NCBI lineage: Eukaryota > Fungi > Ascomycota > Saccharomycetes > Phaffomycetales > Wickerhamomycetaceae > Taiozyma > Taiozyma sp. PG4208. The sequence continues at coordinate 77,579 of JAMAIG010000004.1, forward strand.
GAAGAATACATGAAGAATACATGATCTTGCATTGAAAAATAAAAGAAAAATAAAGTTTAACAATTACGTTTGCTGGTCGCCTGGCAGCGGTATTTTGTGACTGTTGTCAATCTATAGCTGTCTTAGACATCCTTTAGCGCACTCAGACTACTCAAATCTTCACACCGATGTGTGAACCTTAGTTTTCCTTTTTATCTGGAATAAATAGAGGACACTAACTGTGTTTCTTCTCTCAAGGTTGTTGAGCGTAGACAGTCTGCTGCTGCTGCTGTGGGTAGTAACAAATATTATTCTGATCTGGAGGCTGCCACTGGACGTAGTGACCACTCTGCTATGGGGATGTTGTTTTTTGTTTTTTTTGCATAGAGTAAAACTTGTATTTGACGGCTATTTCTACCTTATTTTTTTTTTTTTTTTTTTTTTCATGGCTGCTGAGTAAAACTTGTATTGACGGCTATTTCTACCTTAATTCTTTATGGTTTCTAGCTAGTCTATAATCTTCGAACTGCTTGCGACTTCTTAAGTCCTTTTATCTTTCTTCTCACTTGTCATATGATAATAGTTTCAACCTCTTCCCAGTAAGTATAGCTTGTTATCGATCTTGGAAGTTCACCTGCCTTGTGAAAAATTTTAGATGTCTCCTTTGGTCTCCTAGTAGCCTGTTGGAGGTACAAATTAGCATCTTTAGCAAGATACGTCTCCCATAAGCTTCTAACCGTTATTGTGTTGAGAGCAAACAAGTTATTTCAGTGACTCCATTGTTAAAACCACCTCTTTATTCTAACTCAGTAATAATCTACCAACGATGCCTCCTTCTGTTTAAACTCACCAATAACCAAAGCAGGTCGGTCTAAATTTAGAACTTATTGTTATCTCCGGATAGGCGTTTAATCATCGCGTTGTTGTTTATTCTTCGGTGTATTCAACTTGTCTGATATACTTCTTTTATTAAGATAGCTTCAAAGACATCTTCAATTACCTCACTGAATCACACTGACACACACTGACACACACTCTCTCCCTATCAAACTAATCTTCATCTCAAAATAGAAAGATTACGCTCATACTCTTCAGCCTCTTGAAACATCCAGACACCTTCCCGCGAATTTTATTCTTTTTCGTTAACTAAAGATATAACCAACTTCATTCATAAACCGTTGTCTTTCTTCACCATCTCCATCCCCATCCGCAATGACCGCCTCCTCGTTTGAACTGCTGACCTCCTTTGACGTGGAATACGCGCCATCCTCCATCAAAAAATGGAGATCCAAGCGCACCGGGCTCCAGGCCGCCATCATCGATAAAGAATCACCAATTGTCAATGGGTTCTTTGCAGTTGCCACTGAAGTTGAGGATGATTCTGGTACTCCACACACTCTTGAGCATTTGATCTTCATGGGCTCAAAAAAGTACCCTTACAAAGGCTTATTAGACACCTTGGGTAACATTGCATTCTCTAGTACAAATGCCTGGACTGCCACTGATCAAACTGTTTACACTTTAACCACTGCAGGTTGGGAAGGTTTCAAGCTATTATTGCCCATTTATTTGGACCATATTTTGAACCCAACTTTGACTGATGAAGCCTGCTACACTGAGGTGTATCACATTGATGGTGAAGGTAAGGAGAAAGGTGTTGTGTTTTCAGAAATGCAAGGTATTCAAAATCAGCCGTGGTTCTTGACTTCTCTTAATGCTCAAAGAACTCTTTTCCCTTCTAAATCTGGTTATTCCTCTGAGACCGGTGGTTTAATGGAAAACTTGAGAGTGTTGTCTAATGATACAATTAAGAATTTTCATGAATCTAGTTATAGACCTTCAAACTTGTGCGTAATTGTCACAGGTACCGTTGATGAAGATGAGTTCCTAGAGGTCTTGGAAGAGTTTGACCAAGAATTACCTACTTTAGAACACTTACATAGACCATTTTTGGACTCTCCATACCAGATCACTCCAATGAAAGAGACTTTGGTCAAGGAATTTGAATTCCCAGAAAAGGATGAAACAAGTGGTGAATTATCAATCAGCTGGGTTGGTCCCAAAGTTGAAAACTATGATGAAGATCTTGCCATCACTTTGCTCTTGGAATATCTTTCTGAAGGTTCCCTTTCTTTGTTAACTAAACATTTGGTTGAGATTGATGAACCATTAGCAAGTGACATTGAATACAATACTGATGATTTCACCTGTATCATTCCATATATCAAGCTGAATGACGTTCCAACTGAGAAACTTGAAGAAGCCAAAGATAAGACTCTTGATCTTCTAAAGGACCATGCCTCAGTGGAAAATTTCGATTTAACAAGAATGAGAGAGATTATTGAGAATTCCAAATTGAAATTGATCTTTGCAGTCGAGAAATCCGCTGATATTTTGAGTGATTATGTCATTACTGATTTCTTATACTCTGATTTAGAAGGTAAGAGATTATCCAAGAACTTGTCATCTTTGAAAGATTACGAAACTATTGCTAAATGGTCAGTGGAGCAATGGGTTGAATTATTCCAAAAATACTTGGTCAATAACCATGCGGCCATTGTCATTGCTAAACCATCGAAGAAAGCTTATAAGAGCCTAAAGGCTTCCAACAAGAAGTTATTAGAAGATAGATTAGAGAAACTTGGTGAAAAAGGCTTGAAAAGCTTGAAAGAGAAGCTTAATCATGCTCAAAAGGTCAATGACGCTCCTATCCCTGATGAAATCCTATCCAATTTCCCAAAGCCAGACCCGTCAAAGATCAAGTTCATAAATACCACCACCGTTGGTGTTGGTTTAAATAAGGACGTGACAAATGATATTTCTAATGAATTTGTCGCTAGAGTTGTTAAAGATACCCCTAATGATTTCCCATTATATATTAATATCGATCAATTCAAATCAGAATTTATTTCCATTGATATCCTTCTATCATCCTTGGAGATCCCTCAAGAACTTTTGCCATATTTTGACCTATTCCAAGAGTTGTTCTCCTTACCATTGGAGATTGACGGTAAGACGATTCCTTATGAGACTGTCATCAAAGAGTTGCAAAATGATACAATTGAGCATTCATTGTCAACATCATTCAAAAATCAATTCACTGAGTTAGTCAATGCCAAGATCCAGGTCAAGAAAGAAAACTATCACAAAGCTATCCAATGGTTCAAGAAGATCTTCTGGTTTACCAAATTTGACGAATCCAGATTAAAAGTCGCTGTTGATAAATTCTTGAACGGATTGCCATCCAGTAAGAGATCCGGAATGACCATGTTGAACTCCCTATCAGTGAGAAACTGCTTAAATGAAAGATCTTTGCATAGATCAAAGGATGTTCTCGCCGTTGAAGAATTCTACCGTGAATTGTCAAAGAAATTGGAAGATGGTGAATATAGGAAAATTGAAAAGGATTTAGAGACCATTAGAAGTTCGTTGTTCAAGACGAATAACTTCAGAATCGTCATCAGTGGTGATTTGTCTGGTATTGAACATCCAGTGCAAGCATGGGAAGAACTAATCAAAGGTCAACCCATCGCTCAGGCACCTTTGACTTCAGTGCCACGTACATTCGACTACCGTACAGAATTAGGTGAATCATTATCCAGACATGCCAAAATAATCACTGCCCCAGCTTCAGAATCGACTTTCCTATTAGCCACAACTAAGATTCCAAATGACTACCTATCAGAAGATGGACCTGCTCTGTCGTTGGCCGCCTCATACTTACAAGCCGTTGAAGGTCCATTCTGGCGAGCTATCAGAGGTACTGGTCTTGCCTATGGTGCCAATGTCCACAGAAACGTTGAGTCAGGTCAATTATCATTCGATGTTTTTAGAGGTGCTGATGCCATTAAGAGTTTCCAAGTTGCTTCTAAGATTGTTAGAGATTTGGCCAGTGGTGAGGTCAAGCTAGACAAAACTCTATTTGAAGGTGCCGTGAGCTCCATCGTTAACAGCATTGCTTCAGCTGGGTCCAACTACTACACTTCCGCCGCTGATAAGTACATTGATGATGTTCTGAAGAAAAGAGGTCCAAACCATAACAACAAGTTCATCGAAAAGGTCTCAAAGGTCACTCAAGAACATGTGGTTAAGGTTTTGAACAAATACTTTGTTCCTATCTTTGATAGTGAAAAATCCGTGATCTTTGCATGTGCTCATCCATCAACTGCTCCAGAATTGGAAGAGTTTTTCAAGTGTGAAGGGTATGAAGTCACTGTGGAGGAGGTTCCAAGTACCGGTAATGGTGATGAAGAGGATGAGAATGACTACAGCGACGAGGATAGTGAGGAGGATAGTGGGGAGGATAGTGAAGATGAATCCGAAGAAGAATAGACTATTTATAGATTGTTTCAATGATAATAGATTCATTTTGCATAATTGCTAAATCATCTGTGCCAAAATCTCCTGTCTAGAAATCACAATTCTTGGAATAGCGCCGCCAAGCAGAAGTGATGTGTCGTTTATTAACACAAATGGAATGGGTCATTTATGCTGTAATAACACTCTTCATGTGCTCTTAAGTCAGTCTTCGAAGGTTTCTTTTAAACCCCTATTGACATTTGTTTCTTTTAAGATGTCGAGAGCTTGCGATGGAACCCGCCATATCGTAATAGTCAAAGAGGTAAACCTATAAAACGAAGGATAAAAATTGATTCATACCAAGAGCCTAGAAACATCGCAACTTAATCCGACTTCTCACAGACGATTGAGAGCCCCTCCCCCTTAGTGATTTGTCCTTGGTCTTTGTAATACAGGTCTTCTTTTTTATTAAGTGCTAGTGTTTAATGCGATTATTTTAATTTATCCGGCATTTTAAATACCCGGTAACCATATTGAACCTCAAGGGCATAATACTGATCTCAGTTCCCGTATCCCGTTGTATAGGAGCTGGATTTGTCAGAAACAAAGCTAATAATGACGTAAGATGCATGTTACAGCTCCATATTCTCTCTTGGTTCTGGACTTGCATCCTCCATGAAACATATGAGGAAAACCATAGAGCGTATCTCTTGACGTAGAGGACAAGAGTTGTTGAGAGTTGATGATGCGAAAAATCAAGAATGAGAATAGAATTTTTTCTCTTCTTTAATTTTTCAATGATCAGTTCTTTTGTAAGCGATGTTTTGAGGTTACAAATCACCATGGTTGAACTCTTTATTCAGCGGCGTCATCGCAGACGTTTCCATTTCAAAACCAACAAGAGGGCAATTGTTTAAAGTCAGTGATGGATCGGTCTCAGTTCACATCTCATGGATAGAGTTGCAGTCTACCCCATTTTTGTCCGAAATCGAATCATATAGTTTCACAATTTGTACGTCCAAATAGTGACCTCGATGGTATCAAGACATTGGAAAAATCTAAGATGACAACGTTCCTGACTACACATACAACTTAGAAATCCCTGCTAGCATTGGTTCCGATGGTAGCTACTCTGTTCAAGTTTACGCTTTGACTAAAGAAGGCGGATATTCTATTCACTACATCAATAGATTTGTGTTCGAAAGAATGACAGGTGTCATCGTGCCGTCAGGGGATAATCTAACCCCATCCAGTGCGGAAATCAAGATTGATGGTGGCGAACAAGCCACACTCTTATCTGATGAAGAATTTTTAAGATCATATTCCCTGCATTATACCTCACAAACTGGTAAGGCAAGATATGCTCCTATGCAGACTCAACCTAGTTCAAAAGTTACAGCTACTACTTGGACGAGAAGTTATCCAACAAGTGCTGTTACCTCATATTTCAAAGCAATAAATCATGAACTTGAGCACCTTTCCACGTTTACACTTCCTGGTCATACATCAACTCAGATATCAATTATGCTCCGCCGGCTCCCTATCCTAGTGCCAATGGTGGATGGTATCACCCTAGCCAGAGGATCAGACCAGTCACTATCAGTCCAATATCGATTCCAGATTCTACTGCATCTTCCAGAGTCTAGGCTTTCTCTTTGTATAGACTATAAGAAAGTGTGATATAACCCAATAGATAGTAATGTAGTTAAACTGGCCATTATGACATTCACTTGGTTATTACTGAAAATGTTCTCCCCAGAGACTTTTTTCAAAGAGTCTCGGTGATCAAATAAATATTTGTTATCTATCTTCTGACCACCTGGGACTTCTAGCACCAAACCTTTGTCGTCAACAATTGAAGATTGGAAGATAGCACCGAGTACTGAGTCGATGATGGTACCAATGAAACCGATGATTGTGAAGAAGATGAAGTGACCAATTCGGTTTCTGGAGTAAGTATAAGCAGCGATGGCACTTATTAAAACACTACCAGCCAAGCCACTCAGTAGACCTGCTTTTGTGACTCCTCCATTGGTGCCCGGTGGAACCTTTTGGAAAGTAGTAATCAAGAATGGACTTGAGGTGGACAGAATCCCTAATTCTGAAGACCAAGTGTCAGCTTGAACCGCGACATATTGACCGATGATACCGGCTTTGATCAGTGATTGTATTTCTGGGTCTGAGACGGGTAGTGAGATCAAGATCAATAATGTGGAGATAATGGAATTGGACAAGACTTGGACATGGGTACGCTGAGACGCAACCCCTTCAGTTGGCGACGTTGTCTTTTTCTCTTTGATCTGCTCTTTGTATTTGGTGACCTTTGAGGATGTCACATAGAACGCTAGCAGCAAGATCAAGTACAAATTAGATGGAGGTAGTGAATGAATGAGCCCTGTAACTAGGGCAGCTGCTATCCCAGAATTGGTTAGTGACTTCTTCTTGTACGATAGGTATGCTATCAGTACTATCACAATCACTCTGAAGGCGATTGAGGTTGTCTCTGTGCTGGCAATGATGTTCCACTCTGTCATTTCGGTGGCTTGGGTGTAAATTCAATGGATTCTTTAGCTTTGCTCTCGGAGCTCCAATATCTTTCTTTGTGTCTGAGATTTCGCGAAAAGCATTATGCTGCCATGACTTAACGGGCAAGTAGCCCACACGGTACAAGTTCTACCCGCTCATAATTAGGCCTGTTCTGAGCCTGCCATTCTTAAGTTCTTGAGTGTGATTTAATCGATCAATCAGCTATATCTGCTTCTTATTGTATTGATTTGTTTACATTGAATGTCACATATATATATATATATTCACAAAATTGTTAATTTGATCTCCAATTTTAAATATTAAATTCAAATCTTTATATATATACACTTAACTCTTAACTCGCTTATAAACTTTAATTTATAAATTTTAATAATAAAACCAAAGTTTAAAGCTATATATACATGACACATGTATCTAAAAGAACCCAAAATACCTGCACCATAAACCGTCCTTCTGAGGCCACAATTGATGGAATTATACTGCTGAATTTCGGCTTTATAGAAGACTTAACGCGGATATAATAAAGATCCCGATCTTGATGTGCCAAAGTTAAACTTCGGCCCTTTTGGCTTAAAAGTGCATTTGGCTCCACAGTTACGAAATGAGCCTGATTGATAATCAACAGTCTCAAGAATGTTTTTACTTATTCACAGAACTCCATAAAGATCAGCTAAGATCAAGTCTACATAACCAAGAGCAATATGCTTAGACTGAGTGCAAGATCAATCTTTAGAAAGACAACTGTCCGTTCAATTAGATTCCAGTCCTCTACAGACTCACGAAAGGCCTCGAATTCTGGTACTTATGTAATTGGTACACTTTTACTACTGGCTGGCTCTGGTGCTGGTTACTTCTTTGGTACGTCCTCCTTGGAATTGAACCCTCCAGATAACTTATATCCATTAGGTTCAACTGCTGAGCTATCCAAGACCAATGCGCCTGTTTACGCTACTAGCAATTTTGAAGTGGGGTTCAAAAAGATTGAAAAGATCGCTGGTGAAGAAGGCTTCTCATACAGAAAGGAAGACTTTGCAAACTATGCCTTGGATGCCAGTGTCAAATCAGATGAAAATATATCAGATTTAATTGTCCACCCAAAGTCGACAGAGGAGGTGTCACAGATCTTGAAAGTTGCCCACGAGTACAGAATACCGGTATTCCCGTTATCTGGTAACACTCACTTCCGTAGAAGGTCAAAATACCATCACCAAACATGGCATCATATTGGATTTGGGTAACTTACGCAATATCATCAAGATCAACGAGCAAGATGGGGACGTTGTTGTCCACCTGCCCCCAGTTGGAACGACCTGAACGATGCCCTAGCTGAAAAGGGCCTATTTAATCCTGCTATTCCAGGCCCTTGTGGACTAGTTGGTGGGTTCATCAATACAAATTTATCATCTACAAATGCTGTTAAATATGGTACTACTAGAGAAAATGTCATCAACTTGACTGTTGTCTTGGCAGATGGTACTATTTTGAAGACGAAAAAAAGGCCACCTAAATCAATTGCTGGTTGTAATTTAACTGGTTTGCTTGTTGGTTCTGAAGGTACATTAGGAGTAATTACTGAGGCCACTTTGAAAGCTCACCCAAAGCCAAAGTTTGAAAGAGTTAACGTAGCTAGTTTCCCAAGCTTAAAAGATGCTACTAGTACCATTAGTGCTTTAGCTAAACAAGGCATCAAAGCTGAAGAGGTTCAATTGATTGATACGAACAAGATTGATGCCATCAACCAAAGTGGTATAAGTAAATCCCAATCACCAGTTTCACCGACTTTGTTCATCAAGATCGCTGATAATAATGAGTCCGTTCTGAAAGCCCAGATCAACTCAATTGAATCCTTAGTCAAGTCTAACAACTCCTCTCAATACTCAAGTTCTTGGAACGATCAATCTAACAAAGATTTATGGTCAACTGTTGAATTTGTTTATCCTGCGTCCTTCAAATACGCTAAGACAAGGATCCCTGGTCCCAAGCTATACCATTCATTGGATGTCACTATTCCAGTGTCAAATCTGGCCCAGTTGATTGAAGAAACAACCAAGGAAATTGACTCAGTTGAAGGAATCTTCATTGGTGGCTATTCCAGATCTGATGCAGGTAACTTCTTACCAATCGTCTTATACGACCCTGCGAAGAAAACTGAGATTGAGAAAATCAACAAGAACTTACAGAAGCGTGCTTTGGCTCTAGATGGCTCCATTTCTGGTCAATACGGTGTAGGTTTGAACAAAAGAGAGGGCCTAATTGAAGAATTCGGCGTTGAAGGTGTCGATTTACAACGAAAGTTGAAGTTGGCTCTTGATCCTTTGAGAATCCTGAACCAGGTAAGATATTTCAAGTTGATCCAACTGAGAAGTGATGATCATAACCCAAGAATAGAAAAATGATAAACTGAAGTGTAGTTGTACTAAAATCACGGGGATTATTAGTAGCGTTATACCTTACCGTTCTTTTTTTATACAGCGGATAAATAAAAGAATCAGAAATGGCGAAGTGGAGCTGGACAAAATGTCTTAGCGGTAGAGCCAGTGCATACTAGTACTAGCTTAGGTAGCCCACAAATATCTCGGTCAGATTTTTTTCCCAAAAAAGTGACAAAAAAAAGGACTCCGCGACGGGGAATTGAACCCCGGTCTACCATGTTCTGTCAAATTAACGACAAACGGTGATTCTAGCCACTAAACTATCACGGACTTTTTTGATTTTTAGAAAGGTTAAGGAATTGAGTTCTCAGCATGCTTACATAAGCATCAAATGGTTTCGCGAATATTTCAAGAACTATGAACTTTTTGGGCCCACCATTAAAGGTGCCTTTATGTCATTAGATCCACTTGATCTGAAGAGTTGACCGCGTCCAGGACTTAACCAGCAAAATTTTGTCGAGAATTTCTAACAATTGATTTAGTTTGGTCCAAAATTACGTCAAAATGGGGGCTCAAATGAAAGGTTTACAGCAGTTCATTCTTGACTTAAGATCCGTCCACTCTAAAGAAGAGCAAGACCAAAGAATAAACTCAGAGATAGTCAATATCCAGAAACAGTTCAGCAACAATGAGAAGTTATCTGGGTATCAAAGGAAGAAATATATTTCCAAGTTGATCTTCATTTATTTGACAACTAGTTGCAATATCTCCACTTTCAATGTCACCTTCGGAACACAACAAATACTTGAGCTGATCTCATCAAAAGTGTATTCTGAAAAGTTTACTGGTTATCTGGCAACACAAATTCTATTCACTATCAAAGATTCCAATGAGAGTGAATTGGAATTCACCAATTTAATTGTCAATTCCATCAAGAACGACCTGAATTCACCAGACACAGAGACCAACGCTCTTGCGCTACAATGCATAGCCACACTAGGGAATTCTCTATGGGCAGATGTGTTAGTTGAGGACGTTTTTCAACAACTGAGATCACCTACATCATCACCTCTAGTCAAAAAGAGATCATCATTGGCTTTGTTGAAGCTTGTGAAGTCCAACAAAGATATCCTCTTGAGACACGGACCATGGATACCTAGAATACTTGCATTAGTAGATGATCCTGACCTAGGTGTGGTGATATCAGTGCTCCCATTGATTGAGTTCATTGCCACTGAAATTGACTTTGTCCAGGCTCAAACATTGATCCCCTCACTGACTAAGAAGCTGAGTATTCTTGTGCTTGAAAGTGATACACTTCCAAGAGAACACTTCTTCGGCAGGATCGCTAACCCGTGGTTGATTGTCAAGATTACCAAACTATTCACTATTTTAATACCTGATGCTCACGACATCCATGTGGACCTACATACTCTGAGAACATTGAGAGAATGTGTTACAAAAGTCATTGAATTCACGACGAAGAAGACCACGGATTCTTCTGTTAGAAATGCTCACAATGCAGTTCTATTTTCCATGATCAATTTGGCTGGTCTATTGAACCCATCACCTGAAGCACTAGAGTCCTCAATTGACGCCATTTCGATGCTTTTAGACTCTGCAGAATTGAACACGCGATATTTGGCACTGAACTCTCTGATCGCCTTAAGCTCGAGAGACTTACAGCCAAGAAATCCTCAGAAGCATCTGATGAAAGTGTTACATCTGCTGAAGGAACAAGATGTTTCAATTTCTAAAAAAAGTTTAGACCTGATCTACATTCTAGCAAACGCTGAATCCATCAATTTTATCATTGAGGAGCTGTTAAAGATTTTGAAAACCTCTGACCATATCATCAAACAGGAAATTGCAATTAAGATCTCCATCTTAGCTGAGAAATATGCATCTGAACCATCCTGGTACGTAAAGACCATGCTAGAACTGATAGATAACTCCGGGATGTCCTTGAATGAGTCTATCTGGGAAAGAATTGTTCAAATCATTGTCAACAATGAATCATTACAAAGATTCTCTTGCAAAAAGATCTTGCAGTACATTGCCAAGCCAAAGTTTACAGAAGCCATGGTGAAAATTGCTACTTATATTATCGGTGAATTTGGGATCTCGATAACGGATGAAGTTCCAATGAAGCAGCAGTTTGGCATCTTTGCGAATATTTACTTTTATGTATCAAACCATACTAGAGTGATGATTCTATCAACTTTTCTGAAGATGCTGAGATATAATTTGGATGATAAGTCCTTGAAGTCAAATGTGATCAAGGTCTTGAGACTTGAGGTGAACTCCATAAATTCCGAACTTCAACAACGCTCATTTGAATATTTGACATTGATCCAAAAGTTGAATACCGAGGAAGGCCAAATGCTATTCAGGATCATTTTCGATGAAATCCCTGTTTTCAACACCAGGGAAAATAGACTATTATTGAAACTTGGCCAAACAAACCCTGCTGCTAAAAAAGAATTGATCCGAAGTACAGACAACTTGACACAGAAATTGAAGCAGGGTCATGAAGCTGACCTATCATTAGTGACAGAAGAATTTGGCGAAGTGAGCATTGGTGATCCATTTGGTGAATCTGAAAACTCGATCCAGCCTCAACAATTGAAAGATGGTCCATTGACCCCAAATTGGCAACAAGGCTTCTACAGACTATTTGAATTCAATCAGGGTATTTTCTTTGAAAATTCGTTGATCAAAATCATTCTTCGTTTAAGCAAGCATACATCTTCCAAAGATACAGTATCATTAACGTTGAGCTTCACAAATAAGTCAACAAGTCCCTTGACATCCTTCACTGTCTCGATGACAAATTACAAAACCGTGAGACCTGATGTTGTCCTAAACACAATCGAACTGCCTGAACCTACAATTCCAATCGATGGTAAGACAACCACCGCCTATGAAGTGATTTTAAGAAACCCAATTGTTCCCTTCGATGAAATTCCTAATCTGCGTATCCAATTCAGCTCCGGTGGTGGATTCAACAACATCAGATTGAAATTACCAATCTTCTTGACGAAATTCTTATCCCCAACTACTTTGAAAGCTGGTCAATTCTCACAACACTGGTCCAAGATTGATTCTTTAGGGGTGCAAGGTGAAACGAGGCAAGTTGTTAAAGCTAGCAATGCCATTGACGATGTTTGGGTTATCAGATTGTTAGAGAAATTAGGGCTGAGTATTGTTGATGAAATCACAAATGAATTTTTGGCTTCTGGTATTCTTCACACTAAGACCAAGGGTAACTTTGGTGTTTTAATGAAAGCCACCAGACTTTTTGAAAATGAGTTGGAATTCACAGTGAGAGCCACCGGTCCAGGGATCTCTGATCTCATTGCCGGATCGATTACAAAGTTCTTCCAACATTAACGACATGAGATATTATTATTTATTCTAATTTTTAGGTGGTCTGGAACCGAAGATATCAGTACCGACCCTGACGTAGGAAGTACCTTGCTTGATTGCTTGCTTGAAATCGGCGCTCATACCCATTGACAGTTTCAGATCAGTACCGTATTTATCGTCTAGTGATTTCTTCAAATTGTAGAGTTTGGTGAAATCAGGGTTCTCTTCACCATCAGCATGTGATTGCTCGAATGAGCCAATAGTCATCAAACCCTCAAGCTTGACGTTTGCGGAGTCTTCATTTAGTAAATATTCAACTACTTCATTGATAGCAGCGTCGGATGGCAATAAACCGGACTTTTGTTCTTCCTCAGAGGTGTTGATTTGTAGGAACACATTAATGGCATCACCATGACCCTCTCTGGTATCGTTTAGCTTCTTAGCCTTCTTTAAGGAGTCAATTGTTTCGACAGAATATAAGTTTGGGATGTTTGTAGACAAGTCCTTACACTTGTTAGTTTGCAAACCACCAATAAAATGCCATTGGATATCCTTAGGTAGAACTTTGGCCTTACCAATCAGCTCTTGTACATAGTTTTCACCAAAATGACGAATCCCCTTATCATACAAAGCCTGGATATCACTGGCAGGCTTCAATTTTGAGACAGCAATCAGATCAACCTTGTGTGTGAATTTTGTCTCCACGGCAGAGATCTCTTGCTCGATGCGTGTAAAGTTCTGAAAGAGTTCAGACTGTCTCTCAGCAGTGTATGGTTCTAATGACATGCCTTTGTAGCTTAGTGAGCGGGTTCTTTGGAGTGATGGGAGACCTCTGCGGAGCATTAGCCAGTTAATGGGATCAACTCAGATCTTTAATTTTTCAAATTTCCTGAAAACTCCGGAAGAAAGACAGCGAGATTAGGCGAGTTGGTAACAAGCAAGGAGAACATCTCCGGTGAAATGAGCAGTAGGCAAGAGAGAAGATTTGTATTAGAATGGTTTTCATGCTTATCGAATCATTATGTATTTAACTGTATATATTACTTTGTAATGGCTAAGAAGTAGAGTTACATGTGGATCTCGAGCTCTCGTTAGTCTCATCAACCTTTTCCACTGTTTGCTCTCCAGTAGCTGTGCCATTGTTGCTATGAAGGTCATCCTTTGAGGCCTTTTCTTCATTACTGCCAAATTTAACAGTTGCTAGAATGAGAATCATGACAGCATAGCATGCAAACACCAAGTAAAAACACTTCACGAGCCTGTCATGGAATTTTACTCTTGTATCAAAGTCATGAGTTCTGTAGATGTCACCAACAATAGTCGCAGTGGCAGCATTGCCTAGACAGATACCAACTTGACCAGAAGTTTGCAAAATACCGGAAACAACACCTTGTAAATGCTTTGGGGTGCCACTGATAACTTCATGATAATAAACTTGGAAGAAAAGGTTACCACCATAACCATAAACAAAAAAGGTGACAAACTCAAACTTCCAGTATGTGTCCTTGACTCTGAAGTCATACTTGTACAACCAGACGGTAAAGCCTAAGGTTAAAATTGGGGATAACATCAAGCCTATTCTTGAAGTCATCACTTGAGCGTATCTTTTCCATCTGAAGACTGTGGCACCGAAAACCAAACCAGCAGCCAAGGGTAGAAGCTTAACACCTGCTAAAATGGAAGAGTTAAGATCCACGTATAGATGATACTGAACTTTCAAAGAGATCAGAACAATGAATGCAGAATAAGCCAAACAGATGGAGAAGAAATACTGTGGAAAGTTTTTAATCTTTGCAACCTCAACTGGGAACATTGGCTCAACTTCAGCCCTCCAATCCTTTTTAGTGGTATCATCCTGGGACTCAATAGTTGCAGATGATGCCTTAAGCTTGTATCTTTGTAAATAGACAGTTTCATAAAGGATAACAGCTATAACAACTAAAACACCAACTGGAATAGGAACATAGGCGACCGGTCTGCTCCACCCTTCACCACCTTCAGTCAACCCCAAAATAATAAGCAATAGCCCAGAAACCAAGAACGCAGCGCCACCAAAGTCCAAGTTCTTGAACTTCATCTTGTTATGCTCTTCTGTTCTAGGGACATTTGGCGCTAAGAAAAATAACCCAATGGCAACGATGAATGACATTGCAAAAGTGAAGTAAAACATACCTCGGTAGCCAATGCTAGTCTCTGCGAAGGCACCACCAATGACCAAACCGATACCCAAGGAAGCAGTTAAAGCAAGAAGTAAAAGTCCCGTAGCACCAGCTAGCTTCTCCTTAGGATAGAACCCACCAACAAAAGCAAAAGCACATGGTATCAAACAAGCACCAGCTACACCTTGAAACGCCCTCAGCACAATCAAGCCAATAATGCTTTGATCAACAACAGCTGTTAGTAAAGCAAAGATGGACATGGATAAAGTCCCATGGATGAAAACGTTTTCTGGCCCAAAGACATCAGCTAGCTTACCACCAATGATGATGAAGGCACCCAAAGTCAACGAATAGGCTGAAAGCACCCACGAAGCAGTGGAAGGAGTAGTATCAAAATGCTCAATGATTGAAAAGTAGGATGTCATTGTCCCAGAGACGTTCAAGTTATCCATCGATGTGGCTAACAGAACAAGTAAAAAGGCGATGTTTGTAGGTTTTTTGTCATTCGGGATTAAGGTTCTACCTCTCTTGTAGATGTTGATCAATGCCTGCATTGCGGTATACTTGGAGAGCTTTTCATAACTAAAGAAGACATCAGGAGGATCTCTAGCTCTTAAGTACCTCGAGGAATATTACTTGGAAGGTGTATAGCTCAATAACTGATTATTAATGGGTGGTCTCTTTAAGGAAATTTACAAGAACTGCAAATCTACAACGGAATTCCGTGATCTGCAGCACTACAGTTAGTGGAGTTAGTGGCTTATGTGAATATTATCAGTTTGGAAACGCAAAATTCTTGTTAATATTGCTAGTGCTCATTTGTAATCACATCAAAAGGCTGTAACAATAGTGTACATCTGTAGACCCAACTGTAGAAACCACAGATAAAGGAGCACCAAAAAGTTCAGCCACACTCAGATGGGAAAGAATACAGTCTACTACGTACATTATGTTTCGATTCATAGTTATTAAATGCTCTATTCAATTAGTCAGAGAACTCACGAATAACTTCACTCCATCCTTACTATCAACCAATAACAAACTACTATCATGCTCAGTCTCGCCGCCCTGAATGGGTAGAGCATCTTCGGGAGTCTCATCTTTCTTGCTATTAATTGTAGACAATAATATCATTCTCATGAGCATCTCTCCTTGATTCATCCCTCTTGTAGAACCATAGAACCCAGGCCATGAAAAAATTTGTAGACCGCGCAGTCCCAGTGAACCCCTTGTGGAGCTTTGGAGAGTCGACAGTTGGGGTCAAAAGCTTAGAGACCCATGAATGGGACGGCTGCCCTAGTATAGGAAAAGACCCACTCAATCGCCTTCATATTACCATCTTTACGTAGAATATCATTGTGCGATGGGTAGAACACTGAACTCTGGAACCAACTCCAAAACCCAAAGAAATAGCAAAAAATTTCACCTTTTCAGGGACATATCACACTGCGAGAATGGCATGATGTTCATGGTTTGAGAGAAACAAATCATTACGAATCTCTTTCGAGTGACATCTGCACCGAAACAGACAATGATCATGTACAGGATGGCTGGCAGTTGATTAACTCGACTAATAAAGTAACGATCTAGTGATTTCAACTATAGGGCAAATGAACCCACGGTGTCAGAGTTAGAGTTAAGGCTATCAATGTTAACTAGCGTAAAGGTCCAGAAGTGTCAGGTCGTGAATATTTTCTTCTATGTCTTATTACCCAGGAAGTTTCTTTGGTCACCGTGTTCATTTAGACCTGTGAGCCTCATTCTCTTTCTTGCTAGCTTCATGTCATCATCTGTTGGCCAGATTGAATAGCACTTAAATGGGATACCTGGAAGTGAAAATAGTGTAATCAGAGAGACGGTGATTGAAATTGCGCCACCAATGACAAACATCCATCTTCAGCAGAGATCCATGGCCACCATTCAAGGTATCATAGATTTGACCTTGCAATAGATCACTGGTCAAGTTTCCAAGAAACATACCAAGATAGAAGAACCCAGCCCGGCTTTGTGAGTCAACTGGTCTATACCAATTAGCGAACGAAGATGAATAATTGGGAAATAAGCACCCTCAAAGGCATCAAGGAAGAATCGGTAGGCTTTCAAACTCTCTATGTTTGGGCAGTGGCAGTGATGAAAGTGAAGGTCCAGCCTAGCTCAGCACCAGATAGTAAGTATGTTGGGCTGACCCTTTGTAAGATGTATGAGAATGGCAAGTCAAAGACGATGGCACCAACAAGAAAGATGAACTGTGTGTTGATCAGATCGTTGCCTTTCATTCCAATATCTTCTTTCATACCAGAAATGTAAGCATTGTTCAGATTTGCCTGGTAGTGACCTCACCCAGTAGCCAATGAAGGCAGAGAAAGCCACCTGGACATCCAACTTCCACAAGAGCTTCTCTCTTCGGCACCCGTGTAGCGATACTCGAATTCATCAAAGAATTTCCACCATGGGCGATTGGCCTCGCCCCTGTACTCCTTCACTTGGATGGAGCTGATGGACGAGGTGTCTAGCTCTGAGGTACGCAAGTTCTTCTTCAGTCTCGTAGACTCGGCGCAACTGGGGGGGGGGGGGGGGGGGGGAAAAACCAAGGGAGTTGTGGAGCCAAATTTGGAA